>JARSSU010033541.1:0-43647 GCA_029619165.1 Eurosta solidaginis
TTCCAACACACATACTATAGCAAATTTTTTTTTGGAAATTTGCTAAGTGATGACGAAAAATCGTTTCAGTATACATACATCAGATGATGGCTCGTTCTATCCTACTACGACTTTAAAATTTAATTTCGATTACCATTTTTCGTAACATCCCTAGTTTAGATATTCTAATGCCAAAACACTAATAGCTCAATTAAGAAAGGAATCTATGAAAATATGATAATCTGGCCAGTCTATGCATGTTGCTTGCTTAATTGGCGCTTACCGTCTAAACGGTTATGGCCGTCCAACAAGGCGCGCCAGTCGCTCCTTCGCTCCGCCAACCGGCGCCAATTGGTCACACCAAGGGAGTTTAAATCGTTTTCCACCTGATCCTTCCAACGGAGTGGGGACCGCCCTCTACCTCTGCTTCCATGTCTATGCATGTTACCACTTTGAAAAGTTCGAGCTCCAAGTTTTCGATATCAACCAGAACTTAAAAAATATGCTTTAATATATTTATTTTAATTGATATTAGAGAAAATTGAAAGTTTTCAAACGCGATGGTTACTAGGACATGTTTCTGAATTTCACTTCTTCATCAGCTAGCTTTTCGGTAAACTTACATTTTTCTCTAATATCAATTACAAAAACCATTGTATAAAGCAATATGAGCAAAGCTCGCTAATTAAATACATATGATTATATTTATTTTAGTTTCTGATTGATATCGAAAACTTAAAGTTCGAATTTTTCGAAATTCGATATTATTTCGAAGTAAGAGATGTCCTCTTTGATATGAGCCTCTTTCAAAATAGGAAAACGGTCATCACTGCGAAAGATTTTCTAACTCGGAAACTTCGAAAAATTCGAACTTAGAATTTTCGATCAACTCCAGATAGTACAGATAACCCCGATAAAAGGAAAACGGACATTACTTTGAAAGAATTTGTAACTCAATAAAGGTTCGACCATTCGGCATTTAAAAATTGTTTTTTGAAAAATTTGACGTACGACGACGGAAAATCGCTCCAATATATGTATGTACATCAGATGTATGCATGTCTCTTGTATCCTATTCGATTCGAATTTGAAACTGCTAATTTGAAACTTTTCGAACTGCGAAAAACTTGAACTACGAATTTTCGGTATTCTCGAGAAAGTGACAAAGTTAATAAAAACTCCGAAAATGTTATTTCCTAAATTTAACTGGGAAAACTTGACCATCTACAGAAAATGTATACCGTATTTTGAAAAATGGCACAAAAGGATCCAACTTAGAAACATTTTTATGCAAGTTTTCAGTGTACCCAAAACACTAAAATAATATTAAGACTTCGAAAAAGAAAATAGCCATAATTTCGAAATTGTAGCTTAAGGGGAAAGATTCCACCAGCGCCACACATATTTTCCCGTATTTTTTCTGAAATTTGATATAAATAGATCAAACTTAAAAGAATTCGAACTTCGAATTTTTGGTATACTTGAGACAATAAAAATATAGAGCCTACTAAAAGGATTCGATTTTCGCCATTCCTTGATTTTGTAGCAAAATTTTTCATGTTACTTCGAAAATAATTGCACTTTCGAAAAATGCGGAAGCCGAATTTTCTATATTCTCGACAAAGAAGAAAAACAAAGAAACAAAAAAGAAGGAAAATCGTCATGACTTCAAAAGTATTTAGAATTTTAGCTCTAAAAAAAGAATCGATCACCGAAGTATTTTTCATATACATAGCTCTTTTTGAAAAATTTTTGAATAAATTATTGCCATAATTTGATTATTATTTTTAATTTCGAAATTACAAAGTAAGATTTGACCACCTACATAAATTTTGTCTTGCTGTTTTTATCTAACCTTTTGGCGGAAATTTAAAAATGGAGACGAAAATCGAATCCGCTCTCCGAAAAAATTAAAACAATACTGAGAGAATTCCGGCTTTTTTCGAAAAATTTGGCATATGATGACGGAAAATTCCAATATACATCACATGTATGCATACTTTGCAGTGATCCGACTTCCGAATTCAGTTTCGAAATTGATTCAAATTCGAAAAAGTCGAACTTGGAATTTTCGGCATTTTCGAAAAAAAAATTAAATTTCAAAAAAAGGAAAATTGCCATAATTTCAAACCATTTCGAATTTCGAGCTAATTAAGAGAAGTTCGACTACATACAATTGTACTTTGCTGTTCTATCTAAATGTTTTGGTACAATTTCACAAATGCTGACGGAAAATCGTATCCAATCTTATTGAAATAATCAGACTGACTTGCTGAATTTTATAAATTTTTATAAATTCGAAAAAAAAATACCTTCAAAAACAAAAATTGGTCAAAACTTCGAAGAATCTCGAATTCTTCGCTCAACGAGAGAACTTGACTTTTTTTTTCTTAAAAACAGTTTGATGTGGGAATTTGTGTATTAGCTAAATGCGCTTCCATTTTCGGAATAAATTTAGAATCCATAAGAGTAAAAAAAATAAAAAAAAACTAATAAAGTAAACAAGAAAAGTATCAACCTAAGTGCACAAACCACAGAGCATGAAGACGAAAATAAAATGAGAAAAGAAAATATTTCGAATAGAAAACAGCGCAGCAAATAAAAAAGAAAGCTACATTGGATCATAGCAAATCACAAGAATTCCACCAGCCACATTACTTAGATGATACTTACAAAGCGAATGAAACGAGGAACTATTATCATTATTACGTGAGCAGAATAATCAAATGTATGACAACGAACCAAGTCCAAAAGAAAAGAAGACAAGAACCGTGACTAGGTGGAGCCACTAACGAACGTCGTTGGTACTTGAAAAGCATGCAGCAGCAGCAGCACCAGTGTGCTTATTGGATTGGCTAAAGTGATGGGTGAGTTGAATGCTGTTTTTGAAATTGACGCGTCAACTGAGATTTGGTCAACGTTAACTACTTGTTAATGTTTGTATGTATGTATTTAGTTAGTAGCTGCATAAAGGCAGTGACCGGGCAAAACTTAACAACATGACACTGACAGCTACTGTCACTCAATCAAGCCCAATCAGTTGGCGTGAAAACAGCTCTATATGACGCGCTCTGATGATGTATGAAATTCGTAAGCGCATGAAGGAAGAAGAAGCACATTTTTTATATTGGAAGTGAAATGAATTATATGGGCGATGATGGGCTGAATGAACAATAATGAAATAGACAAAGTCAAGTAAGTACTCAAGTGCGTGCAGGAAGAAGACGATGATGATGATAAGAAGAACGGGTTCGTGGTAATTGGCAAATAAATGTCAACACAAAGCAAGCAAACATAGCTATTGTACTTTTATCACAGTTTTGCTACACTTAGTGGGGCGAGTGAATGGCATAAATGCAGAGGCGCTGAGTTGTTATTTCTTCCCACCAGCAGCACATCTTGTGACTGTTGTGCATATGAGTGAGTGGCACAAAAAACACTCGAGCTGCAACTTGAGATGCTCATTTCAAGTCATAATACTTGTACACGCAAAGGAGGAGAAAAATATTTTATATCATACAGCAAATACAACAACATACAGAAAATAGAAACAGTTCAAGAAAATATAAAACACAAAGCATTTCAAAACGTTTATTAATACACAAAAAGCAGCTTGCAAACTTTTCATCAACAATATTTCAAATGTGTTTAGACGTTTGTATTTGTAGCTCAATCACGCCAGAACGGCTGCGCGGGTGTAAACGAAAGGATCCTCCCTGGGTACAGTTTCTTCGTATTTTTTTTGGTAAATTGTGCTGAGCTACCCATTTGAGAAGCAATTTTGGGAGCATTCTGGGATCATTTCGGGATAATTTCAGACATGTTTTATTCATTGTTTTATTTCGGGATTTTTTTCGTGGTTGTTTCGGACTATTTGAAATTATTTCGGAGAGTTTTGTGATAATTTCGAGACATTTCGCAATCTTTTCGGGGCTTTGGTGGGTTAATTTTAGAATTAATGTGGAGTATATTCAAGACTATTTCCAGATGATCCTGGGACTGTTTGCGGGATCATTTCATAATTATTTCAGGTTAATTTTTGGATACTTTTTGAATTATTCTCGGGATCATGTTAGAAGTATTTCGTAAAATTTGTGATTTTGCAGGATTGTCTTCGGGATCATTTTGGATTTTTTTTAAAATAATTTCTACACTATATCGCAGTTATATCGGATCATTTGCTGAATTATTTGTGAATCACTTCGTGACTGGCTGATTTCGGGATTAAGATTCCGATTGCTGTACTTTTTCAGTACAGTTTCTGTATTTCTTAGGAAGTATATAGTGATTGCTTTGAGAATCATGTTGGAACTGTTTCGGTATAATTTGAAGGAAAATATTTTTCTGGCGTATTTCGGGATTGCGTTTAAAATGATTTTGGGAGTAAGTCCGCCTATGTTGGAATAATTTCGGAAGTAAGGAGGTATGATATCGGGACTATTTTCAAATGATATAGAGAATGTTTTCGGGATCAGAATAATTTCAGTATTATTTTTGGATAATTACCAATTATTTTCGGGATCATTTCTTGATCTTATTTCAAGATGGTCTTCAAGGCCATTTTGGTTGTTTTTATTTTTTCTGCACTATATCGCAGCTATTTCGGGACTCCTTTTGTATAATGTTTGGAATCATTGCCGGACTTCTTTGGGAGAGTTTCTGGATCACTTCGATAGTATACCGTGATTCCGGGATGATTTCCTCAATTACTTTGTGAGTTTAACGTGAATGTTTCGTATATTTTGGAACGTTTCGGGATAGTTTGAAAACTAATATTTCTTTGGTAATCGTGATGATTTCGGTATTCTGTTTCAAATAACTCGTACGTTTATGTGCTTTCGGAACAGTTCGTGGCCGGTCCAGGATCACGTCGGAATTGTTTTATGGATTATTTCGGGATTAATTCGGAACAATTTCAATTTAATTCGGAAAGTTTTCAAGAGTTCCTCGGCATCATTTCGAATTTTTCTCTCTAACATTTTGGGTTTACTTTTAAATTATTTTTGGTATCATTTCTCCGGATCATTTCGTCATGATTGTCGGGATAGTTTTTATATTATTTCCTTTTGCCACCCAAACCAGAACATCGAACTAAAAAACAAACATTCAAATGAAAATGCGATTAGAAAGCTCTCAAATTACAAACATTTTCTTCATATGCGAAAGAAACTTTTTTTTCGAATCGAGTTACATATTGCGGTACCTTGGAACGTATTTTTTTCTATCAATAAATATGTAAAAAGTATTTTTAAATTTGTCAAATCAAAATTCTAGAAAAACTTATCAATTCTAAAATTTTGTCCACAGCTGTATATATCCTACTTTGGCAATGCGCGAACATTTAGGTATTTGAGAAAGATGTGTTAACAATTAATAAGTGCTATAATAACAAGTAAGGAAGGTTAAGTTCGGGTGTACCCGAACATTACATACTCAGTTGAGAGCTATGGTGACAACATAAGGGGAAATAACCATGTAGGAAAATGAACCGAGGGAAACCCTGGAATGTGTTTGTATGACATGTGTATCAAATGAAAGGCATTAAAGAGTATTTTATGAGGGAGTGGGCCATAGTTCTATAGGTTTTACGCCATTTAGTGATATCGCCATAAAGGTGGATCAGGGTTGACTCTAGAATTTGTTTGTACGATATGGGTATCAAACGAAAGGTGTTAATGAGTATTTTAAAAGGGAGTGGGCCTAGTTCTATAGGTGGACGCCGTCTCGAAATATCGCCATAAAGGTGGACCAGGGGTGACTCTAGAATGTGTTTGTACGATATGGGTATCAAATGAAAGGTGTTAATGAGTATTTTAAAAGGGCGTGGGGCTTAGTTCTATAGGTGGACGCCTTTTCGAGATATCGCCATAAAGGTGGACCAGGAGTGACTTTAGAATGTGTTTGTACGATATTGGTATCAAATTAAAGGTATTAATGAGAGTTTTAAAAGGGAGTGGTGGTAGTTGTATATGTGAAGGCGTTTTTCCAGATATCGACCAAAATGTGGACCAGGGTGACCCAGAACATCATCTGTTGGATACCGCTAATTTATTTATATATGTAATACCTGCCAAGATTTTCAAGGGTTTTTTATTTCGCCCTGCAGAACTTTTTCATTTTCTTCTACTTAATATGGTAGGTGTCACAACCATTTTACAAAGTTTTTTCTAAAGTTATATTTCGCGTCAATAAACCAATCCAATTACCATGTTTCATCCCTCTTTTCGTATTTGGTATAGAATTATGGCATTTTTTTCATTTTTCGTAATTTTCGATATCGAAAAAGTGGCCGTGGTCATAGTCGGATTTCGTTCATTTTTTATACCAAGATAAAGTGAGTTCAGATAAGTACGTGAACTAAGTTCAGTAAAGATATGTCGATTTTTGCTCAAGTTATCATGTTAACGGCCATGCGGAAGGACAGACGGACGACTGTGTATAAAAACTGGGCGTGGCTTCAACCGATTTCGCCCATTTTCACAGAAAACAGTTAACGTCATAATGTCTATGCCCCTACCAAATTTCAAAAGGATTGGTAAATTTTTGTTCGACTTATGGCATTAAAAGTATCCTAGACAAATTAAATGAAAAAGGGCGGAGCCACGCCCATTTTGAAATTTTCTTTTATTTTTGTATTTTGTTGCACCATATCATTACTGGAGTTGAATGTTGACATAATTTACTTATATACTGTAAAGATATTAAATTTTTTGTTAAAATTTTACTTTAAAAAAATTTTTTTTTAAAAGTGGGCGTGGTCCTTCTCCGATTTTGCTAATTTTTATTAAGCGTACATATAGTAACAGAAGTAACGTTCCTGCCAAATTTCATCATGATATCTTCAACGACTGCCAAATTACAGCTTGCAAAAGTTTTAAATTACCTTCTTTTAAAAGTGGGCGGTGCCACGCCCATTGTCCAAAATTTTACTAGTTTTCTATTCTGCGTCATAAGGTCAAACCATCTACCAAGTTTCATCGTTTTAGCTTTCTTTGGTAATGAATTATCGCACTTTTTCGGTTTTTCGAAATTTTCGATATCGAAAAAGTGGGCGTGGTTATGTCCGATTTCGTTCATTTTAAATAGCGATCTGAGATGAGTGCTCAGGAACCTACATACCAAATTTCATCAATTTACCTCAAAATTTACTCAAGTTATCGTGTTAACGGACGGACGGACGGACGGACGGACATGGGCTCAATCAAATTTTTTTTCGATCCTGATTATTTTGATATATGGAAGTCTATATCTATCTCGATTCCTTTATACCTGTACAACCAACCGTTATCCAATCAAACTTAATATACTCTGTGAGCTCTGCTCAACTGAGTATAAAAACCAAAACAATCACACAAACATAACAATAAAATACAATAATTAATAATAAAATAACTAAAACTATTTTTCCGCGTAGGAAGAAATACAGAAATGGCTGGAGGATGCTCAAAGTAAACGCTAACTACTTGTGTTAATGGAAAATAATTGTGAAGCACTTATTTTGTATGTTTCTACAAATACTCAATTAAGCTGCTTTTATTTAATGAATTTCCAAATGACGTTTAAATGGCTTCTTTAAAAAATGAAAAATTAAAGGAAAAGCATTTAAGAGGGCGAACAGTTTTATTCGACTTTTCGCATGCAATGCAGGCTAAAGATGCAGCGGATTTATAAAGTTAAAAGGTAACTGTTGTTCCGTCATGCTATGTTATGTTATGTTTAGACAACTCATTTAATGTTATGCTATGTAGTGTAGCGGCCACCGTGGTGTGATGGTTAGCGTGCTCCGCATGCCGCACCGTATGCCCTGGGAAATGAAGGTTTTTCAATTAGAAGAAAATTTTTCTAAGCAGGGTCGCCCCTCGGCAGTGTTTGGCAAGCACTCCGGGTGTATTTCTGCCATGAAAAGCTCTCAGTGAAAACTCATCTGCCTTGCAGATGCCGTTCGGAGTCGGCATAAAACATGTACTTCCCGTCCCGCCAATTTGTGGAAAACATAAAGAGGAGCACGACGCAAATGGATAAGAAGCTCGGCCTAAAATCTCTGCGGAGGTTATCGCCTAGAATTTTCTTTTATGTTGTGCTAAGTCACGCAGTGCTAGGTTCTTCATTTTCGGTAAAGCATAAGCGTAACCGTAACCCTACTCGCAGCCAAAGCCGTAACTATAACGATAGCGTAATCGTAATATTAACTGGTAGCGAACACCTTTTCGTTTGCATATACATACGTCTTTCTCTTCGTCCCCGTTTACGTCGTTGTTTTACGTTTTTCATTTAGTTTTTTGTTCAAAAATTTGCTTAATCGCAATGATTAACGTAATCGAAATACTGTCAGCGGAACAGCATCTGTAATCATAACTGAATCGCAAACGTATTTATAACTGTAACCAAGTTAACGGTTATTGTTAACTAAGGACCGAGATGTAGGTAAACTGGGTTATTAGTATGCAGCAGTTCAGCATGATGGAAGTAGCCGCACAACTGAGGCAACCAAGGCTAATAGTAATCAGTGCAGTGGTTCGGGATTTGAAAAGTTAGCTGTGTTCGTTGGCAAAGTGGTAATATGGCAAAGTAGAACTGGTGTCAAGTTAGTGCTTGCTCACTTTTTGGACACGCGGACTCCATAGTTGCACTCTATATGAAAAGTGATAGAATTGAAGGCGGTGCTTTCAAACTTTGGGACTTCATTGATCGATCAGTGGACTAAGAGGCGTACGCCTTCTTCAAACAGAAAAATAATAGAGGGTCTTCTAAGAAGATAAGAAAAGAAGTTTTTAAAATCACAGCTCAGGGCTCGCTAGGCGTTTGAGAAAAACAATGATTTCGGGCTATTTGATAAATGCTTCGCCGACTTCTTATCGATACAATCGATACTGTTTTATTATCGACAGCGTATTTGTATCCTAGAGTTATGGGTTTGTTATCGGCTTGTTATTGCCGAGTCATCACTTTTTTCTTTTTTATCTGCTTCATGTCATCGATAAAAATCGATTATAAACCGAAAACAAATCGGTATCACTCAGATAAGAAATCGATAACTTTTAATAACGAATCGATAACTTTACGAAAACAAATTAATAAATTTCCGATATCGAACTGATAAAAAATCGTTAGCACGCCAATAATAAATCGATAACTTTTACTTTTTCGATAAAAACCGATAATTTTTTTATTAAAATGTTGAAACTTTCGATAACAATTCGAAAAATTTTCGATAACTGTTTGATAACATACTGATATACTTTTAAATAGATAACCGATAAATTTTCGATAACCAATGGATAACTTGTCTATGAAAAATTGGTAAGTTTTTGATAATCTTTGTAATAGATTGACAATTCATTACACATCGATAACTCGTCCATACATCCTCGATAACACACATATATGTAACAAAAAAGTAACCCGTCGATAAGAAATAAAAACATGTCGATAAAAACCTACAACTCGTTTTATACCTCGTCGATAACACGCCCGCATATAACAAACCACTAAACCATCGATAACTCATTTATAACAAACCGTTATCACTTCAATAACAAATAGCTAACAAGCTTCTTTGTTTCGGTTCTAGCTTCGGTTTGGGCATTGGTTTTCACTTAAATCTTTTCCATTCCCCTCCCTCCCCTCCTTTTTATACTCAGCTGAGCAGAGCTCACAGAGTATATTAATTTTGTTCGCATAACGGTACCCCGTAACGGCATAAACTAATCGATATAGATATAGACTTCTATATATCAAAATGATCTGGGCGAAAAAAGTAATTCATTTAGCCATTGTCATATCTTAATAAAATTTGGTATTTAAGTTCCTGGGCACTCATCTCAGATCGCTATTTAAAATGACCGAAATCGGACTATACCCACGCCCACATTTTCGAAATCGAAAATTTCGAAAAACCGAAAAAGTGCGATAATTCATTACCAAAGACGGATAAAGCGTTGAAACTTGGTAGGTGGGTTGGTTGACCTTGTGACGCAGAATAGAAAATTAGTAAAATTTTGGACAATGTGCATGGCACCGCCCACTTTTAAAAGAAGGTAATTTAAAAGTTTTGCAAGCTGTTATTTGGCAGCTGAGTATGTAATGTTCGGCTACACCCGAACTTAGCCTTCCTTACTTGTTTCTCCTTTTCTTTGTTTTCTATTTTTATTTCCCTTCCTGCCACTCCTTTCCTTTTTTCCTGTGCTCTCCTTAGCGGCAACAAAATGCGGTTTAATAACGGATGTGTGTTTCAGTGTCCGGTTTTCAGAGGAACCGATGTTTTACTTGCCCTTCTATTTTCTTTAACTTTATCCTTGTAAGTTTCACGACTCATCCTATTTTCCAATTTTGCTCCCCCATTTGGTTTATGTACACTCATTGAGCATTTCTATTTTTATCCAACTGCGCTCATACCAACTAAGCTAAGCAATGTTAAACCACGATTTAATTCCTCATTACATCTATCTAAAATAAGCGGTTAATATTTTTATTTCAATTATAATTTTAGTAATTATTCATAACCATTATTAACAATTTCATCAATTTATATGTTACGCGCACAATTTATCCGCATGCAAAGCAATATTAGCGTTTGTGTGTATGTGTGTGTGGCATGCATAAATTCTCCATTGTGCAACTTTCCACTCCACTTACTTTGATTCGGTTATAATTTTTCAATGTCACACGCACACCATCGCGTGATCGAATGATGTCACAATCAATTTATATACAATTTATATAAATGTGCATATGTGCATGCCTGTGTGTATACAACTACCCATGCTGCATTGAATCAAAACGTTTCAATTTTTGTTTGCGTCAATTTTCTTTACACTCTTTTGCCTTTCATATTACGTATGTGTCCGTTTACAAGCTTGTGTGTCATGAATATTGAATGTGCAACGTTAACAAATATTTGATATTAGATTGAAGTTATTTTTTATTGGTCTCTTTCATTGTTTTGCTATGGGAATTCGGTTTGATTCTTGCTTTTGCTTTCATTGGGCTTTTGATGAAAATTGGTAATTAAATGCAATATATTGGCAAGTCAATTTGGCAAACATGTTTTAAATCAAATGCATTTTGTAAACTTTATTGATAAAGTCACACAATTTAGACAGGTAGTCATATATAGATTCGGCATCTACAGCCATATAATATAACCCCTTCCCTTCTTTCTTTATCGAGCTTGAGTAATGCAGAGAAATGTTAAAGTTATCAAATTTTTCGTTCAAGTTTACAGAGGTACCAAGACGCCAAGATTTTTCCACATATATACCTATGCTAAAGCCTTCTTTGTTCTGATGTTTCGAAGAGAATAATTGCTCTTCTAAACACTCATTCTGTAAGAGCTTAGAAAATACATATAATCTATTACTTAAAAATCGTGCAGAGTAGTATGTGGACCGACAGCAGGTAACGCCTCCAACAGCTCTCATGTAAAGATATTAAAAGATCCGGCAGGTACATCCCGTATCCCGCGTATATCGAAAAAATCACTCGCGTCATGATCATAATAGAGCACATATCGTTTCGGCTAAGAATTCCATCAAGCTCAGAAAATCGATTTAGTGTTTTTATCAAAAACAAAAGCGCTACTAAGCTTGAGTTTTAGCTAATACGTTCCTAAGTCTGCAACTTCCTCTGATCTCGCTAAAAGTAAGGTAACCATGCGGTCTCTCTAAACATACATTACAACAGCGGGTCCAACTAAGTGGGCCAGTTTATTCTTCTTTTTGACAATTGGAAACTTCAAAGCAACCCCAAAACCTCCTTGTTCTTCTGCTTCCAATAGGTGGGTGGAATGCCTTTCATCACCGATATTCACAAAAAGTCAGAAAATTTGATGTACATGAGACACAAACCGTCTTTTCTTATCCACATTGTTATCCAACGCTTTGAAAATAATGGGAAGCGAGTGAACGATACTGTGGTAATGAGAAAGAGAGAAGTAGAAAGAAAAAGAAGAAAAGTAAGAGTCAGAGCAAGAGTTAAACTACTAAGAAAATGAAGATGGGTAGAGATCGACAGAAGGCAATACCATACCGAGGTTTAGACTTCATACTTCGGAAACTGTAAAAAAGATGTATATATATATTTGTATGTATGGAGCTAAGGTACTACGAAACTACGGCATGGATTTTGGTCAAACTTTCTCGAAAGAGTGCTTCTGTGAAGATTTTTTTGGGCGGGAGTCGACCAGGAGTCGATGATGATGCGCTTTGCTTGAAATTTCGAAAATTATAAGCTTTTTACCTAGGGCGTATGGAGAAAGGCAAACTGATAGGAAGGCTGAGGGAGATATAAGGATAAAGTAAGAAAGAGAGAAAGTGGGAGAAAAATTGCCTAGAAGCTTTAATGTGGTCATATTAGTCGTTCCCGAGATGGTCGGGATAGTACCTAAATGGTGCTTGTTACTCGAACGTACCATATTTATATTCGGCAAGTACCACCGATAACCTTCGGAAAGTGTCTTAATAGTTAATACAACAACATGGCCGAAATAAACTCGAAGTGTTTGCCAAATCACTACCAAGGGATGACTAAGCTTAGAAAACCTTTATTTCTTATAGAAAAAACTTGTTTCTTAATTTTTGATGTTGCTTTGCCCACGGCGGCCACCTGGACTGCTACTGACAAGGCCTAATTATAAGCATGTGACGGCAGAATGCAGTGTCCAGTTAGTATGCCCATCGTGAACCTTAAATCTTCCCTCTTGAGAAAGAATTTGCACATGATCTTAGAAATTTTACAGCGGCGCGCTTTTGTCCACGCCTTTCCTGGATGATGGGTCATATGTAACGTCTGTATTCAAATAGATTGGGACCCCTACCGTCGATTCATCGAGTGCCGCACACTGCTTTGCACACTCATCGGCCTTTCCATTAACTTCTATTTCTTTATTTATGATGAAGTACTGTGTGAGATTATTGCCTTAATCGCTGCCTGACAATCAATATCTGCTGCTTCCTCCACGGCTACAATTTACGCCTGAAAGACACTGCAGTGATCTGGCAGCCTGTGGGATCTAAATATTTCTGGATCGACACAATAAACAGCGGACCAGACCCCTTCCGTTAATTTGGAACTATAGGTATACACGTGTATAGTGTTGGGCAAAGGTGCGGAAAAAAAGCGAAATCGGACGATAACAACGCCCACTTTTTCGATATCGAATAATTAGAAAATGAAAAAATTGGATATTTAAAAAGGATACCGCTCAGCTAACGAAATTTAGCAGGTGAATTGTTTTTAGACGCAAAGCATATATTTCGAAAAATTTGGAATATGGGCGTGGCACCACCACCCACATTTAGAAAAGAAAATTTGGAAGTTTAATAAGCCGTTAAAGATATTCAAATTGAAATTTGGCGGAGACACTATCCTTGCCAAATCATATAGACTAAGTGAAGACAGTCAAAATCGGTTAAAGACCACGCCCACTTTTTCTAAAGGTTTAACCTTAACAAAGTTTGCAATAACTCTATGGTATTTAACTACATTTGACTGATATTTTACCTCAGTAATGGTATGGTTGAGCTAAAGAGCACAGCTGGGATATGTAATGTTCGGTTTTATCTCGCACTTAAGACTTCCTTACTTGTTTTATCTTGTTTCAGTTTACTAATTTTCGCTCAGTTAGCGCAAGCAATTGCGCTAATGGAGGAGATTAAATTAGTTATATATCGTTTTTATACTCAGCTGAGCAGAGCTCACAGAGTATATTAATTTTGTTCGCATAACGGTAATCCGTAACGGCATAAAATAATCGAGATAGATATAGACTTCTATATATCAAAACGATCTGGGCGAAAAAAGAAATTTATTTTGCCATGTCCGTCCGTCCGTCCGTAAACACGATAACTTGAGTAAATTTTGAGGTATCTTGATGAAATTTGGTATGTAGGTTCCTGGGAACTTATCTCAGATCGCTATTCTAAAATGAACGAAATCGGACTATAACCACCCCACTTTTTCGATATCGAAAATTTCGAAAAACCGAAAAAAGTGCGATAATTCATTACCAAACCGGATAAAGTGATGTGAACTCACTTTATCTTGATATAAAATGGCCACGCCCACTTTTTCGATATCGAAATTATGAAAAATTAAAAAATGCCATAATTCTATACCAAATATGAAAAAAAGGGATGAAACATGGTAATTGGATTGGTTTTTTGACGCAAAATGTAGCTTTAGAAAAAACTTTGTAAAATGGGTGTGACACCTACCATATTAAGTAGAAGAAATGAAAAGTTCTGCAGGGCGAAATCAAAAGTCCTTGGAATCTGGCAGGAATACTGTTCGTGGTATTACATATATAAATAAATTAGCGGTACCCGACAGATGATGTTCTGGGTCACCCTGGTCCAAATTATGGTCGATATCTCGAAAACGCCTTCACATATACAACTAAGGGCCACTCCCTTTTAAAAACCTCATTAATACCTTCCATTTGATACACATGTCATACAAACACATTCCAGGGTTACCCTACGTTCATTTTCCTAAATGGTGATTTTCCCTTATTTTGTCTCCAAAGCTCTCAGCTGAGTATGTAATGTTCGCTAACACCCGAACTTAGCCTTCCTTACTTGTTTCATCTTGTTTCAGTTAAGTCATTTTCGCTCAGCTAGCTCAAGCAATTGCCCTAATGGAGGAGATTAAGTTAGTTATATTTCGCTTCATATATTATATATGTACCTACAACTCATTTTGCATTTTTATTGTTACTTTCTTCGCACGTTTCACATTTTTTCGCAACTATAAAGCTTTACTTGTTTTGAGTATTTTCGGTTTTTTTGTTCGAGGCTTACTACTCAGCAATTTTTGTGTGACATGCTAACTACTTACTTGTACAAACGTAAAGTTTGATCACGAGCTCATATTAAGCCAAGTCCTCTTTGCCACAATAAAAGCAGTAAAAAAACTTAAAAACCAGTATATCCAGGTAAATGGTAAAAATGGACTGCGGTCGATTTTTTGTTATGTTACGAATTCTTCTTTAGAATCTATCTACTGTCCTGCATGTATGTGCAGAGTACAATACTTCAATCTAAAAAAAACCAAAAACAACAACAATCCTACTTCAATTCACAATCACCATCTGTTGGCTAGGCAACAAAAAGTGTAGTTATATGAATGCCATTTGTAGCATTTGTCAAGGATTGGATAATTTTTTTTTAATACATAGTAGTAGTATTTGTATGTGTATATGTATGTATGTATGTATGTGTGTTTGGCTCTACATGCAAGCACGCATTAAAATCAATCATCATTTGTCACTTTGCATAACTTTGAGTTGATTAACTGTGATTTATGAATGTAATTCCGAACTCAATCATTCTTAATAACAGTACAAATGAAGTCTGAATTTTACAAATTTTGATTCTCTGCTTTTTTTTTAGTAGAATATTTTTCACTCTAGTTATGGTAGGTCAAGGTAAATTTATGCTATTTGCAAGAATATTAGTCTAGAAATGCAATTTTCTAAAGTGAAAAAAATTAAACTTCAAACAAAAAAAAGGAATGATACCCAAGTACTCGGGATTTAGAGTTTACGATTCCTAAGCAATCGTACTTTCGATTGGTTTAGAGTTCTGATTTTGATAGTCACCGTATGAACGTACTGATAGCTTTAAGTCAAACTTATCGCCATCTCTATTTGTGCTACGCTTTCTATTGTCTGGAAGAGTGTGACATCAGAAAGTTTCTAGATATGTTTTCTTTATAGCGTTAGAAATCATGAAAAAAGGAAATTCGTTTTTCTATATACTCATTTTTTAGAGAACACAAGCTCACAAGATCCAAAACAAACCTGATTTAGTAGATTTTAAGTTTTGTTGACAATAAATTGTGCAATAAGGCGGAGTGAGAAGCAGAAACTCAAGCAGTTCTTAAGGAACCACCAAACTTCAAAGCATTAGGTACAGCTAAGTAATTAAAACTAGCCCTCTTAGTATCTAATAGAATAGATATAAATACAAGATAGTAGCTGTCAGCTGCAAAAACTTATGTTATGTGACTAATTGATTAGTTGTATATGGCTACTAATCAACCATGCGGCCTCATCAAAATTAAATTAGATAACTAATCGGCGTAAGATTATTATCGACTAATCAAAAATATAATTATCGCATTTGGATTAATCTTTGTCTGCTAATTTGTTTATTCAGGAAACTGAGGAATTACAGCTGGATTAGTAAAAAAAAATTAATGCTGTTTTATTCATCTTTACATTTATCAAATCAGGGCAATTACTCTAATCGTAACTTAACATTTTTTGAAACAAAGTTTATAGTAACCGGTCCAAACTATGAATATGCGACTAAACACATTCATCGACTATGGTGATTAATCGTTCAATCGCACATGTCGATAAATCACAACTTAATTAATTACTTAATCAACGAATAATTATTCTGGAATAATCAACAATAATAATATCTCGATTAATAACATTTTAATAAACCATAATATAATTAATATTAGAACAATTAGGACTGTGATATAAACTGTAAGATTTATAATTTAGGTGTAAATTTTTAATGTTAAAAAATATATAATTAATAACAATATAGATTTTTTTGTCGCAGACGAAAATAGCCTAATTATCGGTTAAGCTTACAATGAACTTATAAAGTGTTATACTTTCTTTAGGTCAATTTATTGTTTACTTTTTAGTTAATTTTATAACCAAAATAATAAAAGCTTATTTTTAAAAAAGTTTTTTTTTCTTTAATTTTATTTTTTACTTTTTAGTTCGTTCTATTAACAAGTAATAGAGCTTGTTCTTAGAAAAGCTTTAAATATAAGTATAGGGGGTGAAACAAACACACATATTTCAGTTACATCTGGCGTATAATGCGGATTGGAATTTATTAGTACACATTTATGCGCAGCAACTTCAGAGGTGTATTCAAAGTTTAAAGCATAGTAAATATAAGTATTGAAGTCATGAGCCTGGGCATTAGCGCAATTTTAGTGATGTAAATTTGCATGGCGCCAGCGCCAGTGCGGTGCCAGCTCAATGGTAGCTCATTGACGAAATGACTCCAAGCGAATTTTTGACGCTACTTAGTAGTGAGTGCGTAGTACATTTTACTTGCGCTATTGAGTGAAACTGACTTTTGTGTGTCAGGCACGAGTTTGGTGTTATTGGCGCTACTGGCAATGATGACACTGAGCTGTTGACGGTAGCGCTGGTAGTTCAGATTTTGAATCAGAGAAAGAATTGATGACCCGGGTAAATTATTATGGCTTTGGCCGTGTAAATTATTATGGTGTATTTGTATATTTTTAGATTTATGCACAATTAATATGTGTGTGTTTGAGCGGCCCAAATAATAACAGTAGTATTGCTAAAGTGCTGCTTAGTTGATGGAATGTCGCTAATATTCCTAGCGACTGATCAGCAGATTGTCAATATTTCGTTCAACGGATGCGCGAAATTGCCACATTCGCTCAAATTTTCCAAGATTTTCCATTCTTCATTTAACTTAAGCTGTTATGCCAATATTTTTCAGGCAGCTTTTTTCAAATAGGTAATTTTTCAAAAGCAAAATAAATTACAAAGTTAAACAGCCTTAAAAATTCAGCTATGTTGGTTATACACAGAAATACAACAGAGGGTTGTGTCTCCGCTTTTCGCAAGCGTTGAGATTCACCACGCGTGATTCACCACGTCCAAATATCACAATCCACGGATAGGTACCGGCGGGTTTGTATGGGACTTAGGTTGTTATGCCAAAGTAAATACAAATCTTTACCGATAACTGTTGTATCGATTAATTTATCGAATTCTAACAAAGTAATATTGCATTGTCATCGGAGTTATACATGTGTGCAAAATTTCAGCTCAATCGGACACCGGGAAGTGTATCAAATTTAACTTGCAAGATTCCATTACAGACAACAAAAGTCAAAACTAAATAAAAGCTTATAAAAATGGACCAAAGCCTATGAAACAAATCGCTAATAACAAAATATACATCGAAAAAGGGGCAGAATTCGGAGTTAACAATACAAAAAATTAAAAAAGAAAATGGTATGATATAAACGGGTCGATATAAAGCAATACAAAATCGACATAAATCAGCCGTATAGCGGTTAGCAATCGACTAAAGAGTTAAGTCAAATTGACAATAAATAAAAAAACATATAATTCTATAAATATTTGAAAAAAAAATCGATAACATTTCAAATTTATCGATGCCGGTTAATCGACAATAAAACCAAATTCGATCAATGACTACAAACTAGGAAAGTCCGAAAAACGCTGTGTATGCATTATTAACAATGAATTAAATTTTTTTTAATTCGAACTAAGCCATTGAGATTGGCGAAATAAATCGATGATAGAAAAGTAGATAGGAATCGAAATTGTGGAAACACTCGTTGAAAATTGGGTAACATCGAAAAAATTGGAACAATAGAAATATTTTTACACTTTTTGTGAAAAATTGTTATAATTTGATATGTAGGGATATTTGGGTTAAAAAAAATGTTTTATAGCGGAAAAGTAATTAATCAAAAACCATAAGATAGGGAAAATTTAAAAAGCAATCTCAAAATAATTTTTTTTCATAATAAGAGATTAGAAAATATTCATATTAAAATCTCTCATACAAAAGTCTACAACCAATTCATTACTACTATAATTAAATTATATACATACTTTCTTAATTAATGTATTTGCATCAAACAAATTAAGTATATTTATCATCCAACACTACGCTAGCACAGCGCCCACACACGTATCTAGTTAGACATACACACACACATTCAAAGATTTGGTAAATTGTCAGCATTCAGACCAATATGTAATTGTTACTTAACAGCAACAAAAACTTTTCAAATATACGGAATGTTTGCCAAAGTTATACACTTTCACTGGGCAGCCACATTTAGCCACAATGAAAATGGACGCATTCAGAAGGAGCAACCAGCATTGCCTTTTACAGTTTTCATTCAACATTGGAATAGACCAATGTGTAGTTATGTATGTATGTATAAAGCTGAGAACACAATTGTAGCAAGGTCTATATTTATAAATGGCTGGTATGTATATTTACAAATATGTACCAGATTGGGCAAATGAAGCGGGTTGTTAATACTTTGTTTAGAGCTTTTAACCTCACAATCAAGAGGTAGAATAAACATCTCGTGGCTGAAATACAATGAAAGAAGAGGCGTGAGCTCCAAGGCACTCGTAAGCATTAATGTAACCGTAACCGTGACCATAGCTGTTACTGTAACGATCCGAAAACTACTCTATCTACAACCATGTCCGTAACGTGTACCGAATATGTAATGGCAAATTCAACCGTAACTGCCAGCATGACTCTTGTCTCAACAAACAGTCATGAAAAAGGTAGCGGTAGCCGTAATTGTAACCACAACCATTCTCATTAAACTTTCCTTTTTATACCTTTCATGAAAATGAAATGGTATATTAATTTCGTCACGAAACCGAAAATTGTAAGTCCTTAAAGGAAAATAGATAGACCCACCATTAAGTATACCGAAATAATCAGGTTGAAGAGCTGAGTTGTTTTAGCCATGTCCGTCTGTCCGTCTGTCCGTCTGTCTGTTTGTATGCAAACTAGTCCCTCAATTTTTGAGATATCTTGATAAAATTTGGTGAGCAGGTGTATTTGGGTGTCCGATTAGACATTTGTCGGAACCGACCGGATCGGACCACTATAGCATATATCCTCCATACAACCGATTTTTCAGAAAAAGAGGATTTTTGTAATATCTTACCCAATTTAACAGATTGGAGCTTCAAACTTCACCATATACTTTCGTATATTGAACATATTGTTGCCTGAAAAAATTTATGAGATCGGCCGTATATATAGTATATATATGGTGGTATATATAGTATATATATGGTGGTATATATAGTATATATATATAGTATATATATATATATTTTCGCAAATTTTAGCCCCATTTTAACAGCTAGAAGCTTCAAATTTCACCGAATATTTACTTATATAGCATATATTGTTGTCTGAAAAAATCATAGAGATCGGTTGTATATATAGTATATATCTCATACAACCGATTGTTCAGATAAGAAACTTTTCGCAACTTCTACCCCATTTTAACAGCTATAAGCTTCAAAATTTCACCGATTGCTTACGTATATAGCATATATTGTTGTCTGAAAAAATCATAGAGATCGGTTGTATATATAGTATATATCTCATACAACCGATTGTTCAGATAAGAAACTTTCGCAATTTCTACCCCATTTTAACAGTTAGAAGCTTCAAATTTCACAAAATGCTTTCGTATATAGCATATATTGTTGTCTGAAAAAATCATAGAGATCGGTGGTATATATATTATATACTTCATATAAACTGTCATATTGACCCCTTTTTTACGGCTAGAAGCTTCAAGATTCATCAAATTTCTTCAAATAGTTACGTTTACGTCATATATTTTTGAAATACGTGATTCGTAGCCATAGTTTTTACATGCAGACCACAAAAAACGTGAAGCTTTGCATCCTCACACAGATTACCTACCTATTTTTTATTTTATATTTATCTTAAAAATCGTTTAGATATGTTCAAATTTCACCAAATGCTTACGTGTATAGCATATATTGTTGTCTGAGAAAATCATAGATACCGGTGGTATATATAGTATATATCCCATACAACCGATTGTTCAGATAAGAAACTTTGCGCAATTTCTTCCCCATTTTAACAGTTATAAGCTTCAAATTTCACCGATTGCTTACGTATATAGTATGTATTGTTGTGTCAAAAAATCATAGAGATCGGTGATATATATAATATATATATGATGGTATATATAGTTATATATAGTATATATATTTTTTTTACGATTTCGGGCCCCATTTTAACAGCTAGAAGCTTCAAATTTCACCAACTGCTTACGTTTATAGCATATATTGATGTCTGCAAAAATCATTGAGATCGGTGGTACACATAGTATATATCTCATACAACCGATTGTTCAGATAAGAAACTTTGCGCAATTTCTGCCCCGTTTTAACAGTTAGAAGCTTCAAATTTCACAAAATGCTTACATATATAGCATATATTGTTGTCTGAAAAAATCATAGAGATCGGTCGTATATATATTATATACTTCATATAAACTGTCATTTTGACCCCTTTTTTACGGCTAGAATCTTCAAAATTCATCAAATTTCATCAAATAGTTACGTTTTCGTCATATATTTTTGAAATACGTGATTCGTAGTCATAGTTTTTACACGCAGACCACAAAAAACCTGAAACTTTGCATCCTCACACAAAGTACCTACCCGTTTTTTATTTTATATTTATCTTAAAAATCTTTAAGGTATGTAGATCTGTTCACAATATATTTCTTATCTTATACATCCGATTATTCGGAGATTACGAACGGGATAAGATTATTGTTCAGCCCCATTCATGAAAGGTATGAAGTCTTCGGCACAGCCGAAGACAGTCCCGTTCTTACTTGTTTTCTTTTGTAAATATCTTTGCTCACGGTATGGCGGCATTCAGAATGTAAGCGTAAAGCAAGTGTAATAGTAAGGTACTAGCATGCCATTTGGAGGAATACAGAATGTAAGCATAAGTGGGGTAACTACATTGTAGGAGAGCTGTTATAGGTGTGTTATCGACGAGGTAATATCGATCTATCGATTTGTTCTCGAACTGTTATAATTTTGCTGTCGATAGCAAGGTCATGACTGAGTCATCGACGGGTTATCGGTTTGTTGTTTTTGATTTATCATCGAAAAGTTATCGAAAATATGTGGATATGTAAACAAAAAATTCTCAATTAGTTATCGAGAAGTAATTAATTTGCTATCAAAAAGTTATCGTACGGCTACCGATTTATTATCGAAAATAATACATATTAATTATGGGAAGAAGTATTGATATGATATAAAAAAGTTATCAATCTGCTATTGAAAAGTTATGCATATGTTATGGATAAGTTATTCATTAACCATTGAAAGGTTATCGAAAATTTATCGACAAGTTATCGACTTTTTATCAAAATGTTATCAATTTTCTATCAGAACGTTATAGATTTTTCATCAACATGTGATCGATTGGTTACCGATTTAATAAAAATAAATGTAAGGCGCGATAACCTCCGAAGAGATCTAAGGCCGAGCTCTCTTCCAATTTGCGTCGTGATCCTCTTGATTTTCCCTACAAATTGGCCGGACGGGATCTACATGTTTTATGCCGACTCCGAACGGCATCTGCAAGGCAGATGAGTTTTCACTGAGAGCTTTTCATGGCAGATTTACACTCGGAGCTTGACAAACACTGCCGAGGGGCGACCCCCGCTTTACAAAAATTTTCTTCTAATTGAAAAACCCTTATTTCTAAAATTTTGATGTTGCTTTGCCGGGGTGCGAACCCAGGGCATACGGTGTGATAGGCGGAGCACGCTACCATCACACCACGGCGGTTACCGATTAACTATCGAAAAAATATCTATTATTTACGGAAAAGCTATCGACATGTTAAAAAATAGTTTGCAGATCTGCCATTGAAAAGTTAAATATTTGTTATCGATAAGTTATCGAGTATTTATTGGAAAATGATCAATAATTTATCTTTTCATATCAAAAACTACTCGGGAATTTATAGATGTTTCATCAAACGCTTATGGATTTGTAACCGATATGTTATTGATAGTCTAGCGGCGACTAAGGCAATAATCATGTACCGTACTTCATCAAGAAGTGTACTGGAATATAAAGAAGCATTGGAAAAACTTCGCTTAGGCCGGACCATACATCTGTACTGGAATAGAAGGTCACGAAAAGGCCAATGAGTTGGCCGAGGAGGTTGCAGAACTCGCTGACTCGACGGTAAACGTCCCAATCCGTTTGGGAGAAATAAAAAGAAACACGAAATGCATCAAGCAGGAAATTTGTCGACAGAAGCGCGGGGCTAAAAAATTTCTTAGATCATGTGAAAATCCTACGATATTAGACTTGCAAAGTGACTCATATCTCTGAAGAGAGAAGACTTAAAGCTCACGATAGGCATACTAACTGCACACTGCCTTCTGGCGTCACATGCTGATATTTTAAGCCTGTTTTTGTTGTTGCTGTTATTAACGATAAAGACACTTCCCTTAGGTTTTGGGGAATGTTATCGATGTTGATGATCCTTTGCTGGATATACATATATCCGGTACGTTCCGGTAACAAATCACCATTAAGGTACTAGCCCGACTATCTCGGGAACGATTAACATGACTACATTCTAGGCCATCTTTTTTATTGAAGTTATCGATTTTCTATAAAAACGATGACGATGTGTTAGGAAGAAGTTATCGAGTAGTTTTTAAAGAGTTATCGATTTGTAATGGGCATGTTACTAATTCGTTATCGGCGTGCTGTCCATTTTTATATCAAGGAGTTATCGATTTGTTAACAAGAAGCTATCGATTTGTTATCAAAAAATTCCGATTTTTTATGGGTATGTTATCGATATGTTGTCGAAAAATTATGGATTTTTTATCAAAAAGTTATGGATTTGTTGTAGAAGAATTATAGGTTTTTTATCGAAAACCCCTGGGTAGGCTCTAGTTAGCCTAAGCCCATTACACTGGACGCTGGTCGCTGGACGTACATCTGAATGTTTAGACCTCGAACTTTACGAATACTTGGTCCTCATGTTTTTTCTGTATCTCTACTTCTACTTCTGTCTTTTCCCCTACTACTACATCTACCTCTTCCTCTACTTCTACCTTACCTCTACCTCTATCTACACTTCTACTTCTCCACTTTCTCTACCTTAATTTTATTTTAGGTCATTTTAATTCAGAAAATCATCTCATGCAAAGAGTCCTTACGAAACGTCACAATGCACAAAATGACTGCGTACAAGAAAAAGTAAAAACTTGAAGAATTCATGATTATGACAACCATGGAAGATGACATGAAGAGTCTGCGTTTAGAGTGCACATGTTTTGCCTGAGGCATACGAGATATAACTAAAGCATTTTCAAGTTGAAGCCAAAGAAGAAAATGGTACCTAAAATTTACAAAAAAAAGAACCACAACTGAAATTCAGTTAAAAAAAACACAGGAATTTTTAAGACGATTTTGTCTTTGTATGGGTTACAATTTCTAAAAACCAATTAGTCAATTAAAAGTGGAAGAACATTAAGAAAGATGTTTGAAATTTTCATGAAAAAAAATTTTTTCTCAAAATATTGTAAGGCCAGCAAAAATTTACATAAACTAGGAGAAAGACGAAAAATCTTATTAGTAAGCATTTAAGTTGTACATATGAACATTAGATCGTCTCAGTAACTAAAACTGTGTTCGGACTACATGAGCAGCAGCAGGGAAATTTCTTGTTCCTATTGCCATCTTCAACAGAAATGTGTCTGAATTAGTGCCGGAACTATTTCCGGGACAATTTTGGCATCAAATAAATTTCCAGATGAATACGGGACCATTTTTTGAAAAAGCTTCAAGTTTACTCTGGATAATATCGAAATCATTTCAGCAGCATATCGAAAAAGTTTTAGAGATTATTTCAGGAGAAATGCATTCTCTTTTTTGCGTATTATCTCCGTTTGCTTTGCGAGCAACATTCGGAATTGTTTTCAATTATAGCGGAACTAATTTTGGATCATTTCGGAATTGCCTCGGATAATTTAGGTGCCTTTTCAGGTTCATTTCGGATTTAATTTCGGAACTAATTTCGCAACTATTTAAGGATAATTTCGGAATCGATTCCGAACATTTTACGATTTACTTGGGTGTTATTTTCAGATAAAAGGGGAACCATTTTGATAACATTTTGGAATTGTTCTCAAGATACCTGTAGGACTGTTTCCCCATTCAATTTGGAAATATTTTGGAATTATTTCGGGACTATCTCCACACCATTTTGGTTATGTTTTCGAGATAGTTTTTGGGGACCATTCTGGAATTTTTCACCATCTATTCGAGACTATTTAGGGATTGCTATGAAATCTTTGGGGATTATTTCGGTATGCTTTCGAATCATTTAGGGGTTATCACTGAATCATTTGGAAATTATTTTCGGGCCCATTTAGGAAATATTAAGGATAATTTCAGAATTGATTCGGGACTATTTGGAAATCACTACGGGATTATTTTCAGACCCTCTCGATCATTTCAGAACTTCGCTCAGGATTTTTGGAATATCTCGCATCATACGTTTTTTTTTCAGAATAATCCTGAAAGTTTTTTAGCTTCTGCGATACTTTCGGGAAAATTTCGGGTTTTTTTTTGCCATTGATCCTAGATTATTTAGGAATCATTTGGAAACAATTTTGAGATAGTTTGCGGACAATTTTGGGATGAATTCGAAACTTTTTAGGGACCATTTCGGGATTCGTTAATTTTGTTTCAGCTAGATGGAAATTTCGAAAAACAAAAACACTACAGAGGTGGCCTGTTGTGTGTTGTTGTTGTAGCGATAAGGTTGCTCCCCGAAGCTTTGGGGAGTGTTATCGGTGTGATGGTCCTTTGCCGGATACAAATCCGGTACGCTCCGGTACCATAGCACCCTTAAGGTGCTAGCCCGACCATCTCGGGAACGATTTATGTGGCCGCGTTAAACCTTCAGGCCACAGAGGTGGCCTGATATGGTCTAGTAAATATATACCGTAGTTTCACTGTAACGGCTCTGTGTATACATATACTTACAGAATTCATACGTTCATCGATTGGAAGTTTTCATGCAGCTTTTTTTCTTCTAGATAGGATTTACAATCCATCCTACTTGTAAGCCATCTTGTTAAACAGGCAATTTTTTTCTTCGTTAGCTCTGTATCCACTGCTACAACTACAACTATTGATACAGTCTATACACTAACACTATTTTTTCGAGCTTCTCCAAGTTTATACTCAGAAATGCATACATATACATGTAGAATATCTAAATTTCATAGCATTGTAAGCCAAGACTTTTTATTTCACTTTTTATTCCACTTTTTCTTATATCACTTCATTTTTTCTAGTATGGAACTTTTTTTTTATCGCTTAAGTAAACCAAAATAATTCGACTAATTTTCCACTTTAATTTGCGAACTTTTACGAACTTCACCGCTTTTACTCAATCTAAGCTTTGGCATGAGAATGAAAAATTACTTAAGTACCTAAGTAAGTAGTTAAGAAGTAGATATGTACATAAGTTTATATGTATATGTATGTAAGTCCATATGTTTTTAGAAGGTAGTGAGTTTGTGTTGCTAAAAAATTGACGAGATTTTCAGCTTTAAATGAAGCTTTTAAGAAATTTATTTTATTTCATTTTAAGTGCAGATAAGTTGTCTAGTAGTGCGAGAGCAGCGCAGTGGGCAGCAGTTAGAAGCCGTAGGCGCTGAGATATGACTTCCTAGCGAATTTAAGTATAGTTTATTGAGCTTCTTTTTTTTGCTTTTTTTCGTTCATTGTATTCTATGGCAAGCTCATAGTTAGACACGGACATAGATCCACATGAAAAATTGTTTGAAGTAAAGTGAAGTGTAACCACTTTAACTCGTTTAATGTTTTCACAAGTGAGTTTTATACTAACTTGAATATAGAGCAATAAACGTAGAGTACATGGCATCCTTATGTTATGCTTTACGCTATTTATGTACTTACAATGAGAATATGTATGGAATCTTTTTCTATTCATAGAAAATATGCATTGTAGGAAATTTGACAATATTTTTAAGTAGGATAGGGTAGTGGGAGTAGGAGTGGGAGGGAGGTTGAGTGAGTTAAGTGTAAGTGAGAGCTAGAAGAGTGAGAGTGGGTGTGATAGTCGGAGTGGAAATGAGAGTGAGAGTGGTAGAAATAGTGAGAGCCAGATTAGAAGTGGAGTAAGAGCGGGGAATGGGAGTTGAGTGTGAGTGAAAGGTAGAAGAAGTGGTAGAGGGAGTGAAAGTGGATGTCGAAGCAAGACACAATCTGCCAAATCCCATTTCTGATATTTTGGGTCACAGGCGCAAATATCACGCTTCCTAAATAGTTTCTAACTTATATTGAGGAACTCGCAAAATGCATTTTAATTTTACACCATCTTTGATGAGTGACATTTTGTATTTGGGCTTACGTACATTAAACAGGGCTACCGGGGAAGACATCTGATGGATAGAGAATTAAACATTTCCCCTGACAGTCAAATGACTATGATGCTATACGGGAACGACGATATGGGAATACCGGATCTCGATTTGACTGTTCTATCTTAGAATGCAGTGATTCTAATGTAGGCTGGTTAGAGTGGGTTGAGTAACAGCTGCACTTGGCTTTAAGAAGACCGCCTGAGCAAATTTTATGATGAAAGTTTGAATTATTTGCAGACTAGCTGAATTGCAGCGACATTATTTCGAAAAGACTGTTATCAGATACTTTTTGCTTAAAGTTGCAAGCGGCGGTGAAGTAGGAGAGATAACTTCCCTACGTACCATCGAATCGTGCGACAGTTTAGCAGGCAACGACTTTATGATTCCAACTCAAGAGAAATTTTTGTCTGCCTAGCATTTGCTAAGTTGAATTGAAGCCTATTCGGTTACAAAGCTATATAGCTTCACTGCTTCTCAAGCTGGCATCAAACGGCTTCATTTAAAGCTTACATGAAACTAAAGGTAAATTTCCTGCTCTTCAAATCTTGCTGCTGATGATCGTGGAGTATACTTGTAAAACTGATTATTATGTATAGAAGCCGAGCAGAGTTCTACTGCTTACCCGGCCAATAACAGAAATACCCTCCACAAATATGTTTACAAATGCCAAATAATTTGGAAATTAAAGCCACATATTGAAAATTAACATTTTCTCCAACGTTTGAAAACTATCGTTTTTTTTTGTTTATTGGAATATCTCTTGATTAAGTACTTTTCCACGGGCCATCAATGTTGTCAGCACTTAGAACTGAAAAATTTTCTTCACAGTGACCCAACTTCCCCCACAGGGCAACTACCAAACATATTTCAATATATAAGGTGTGCTGTACTCTTTGTTGCACCCAAACGTGCTTGCGCTAAAACTTCTGTCATTTGACGCGTCAGTTTAGCCAGAAGATACATCGTTCCTAACATGGGGTATAATTCGAAATAAAAGGCAGAATATGCTGCTTAAGCTATTTAATAGGTAATAGAGAAATATAAACTTGTATAAGTACTTTATAAAGTAAAGCATATTTTTTTTGAAATGTTTGTGCAGAGTATGCATCTTTAAATATTTAAACTCTGCTCGTTTAAACGAAACGAAAAAAACAAGTCAAAGAGCCGAATAGGCAGGAGGCAATCCTGGTAGATTAATAAAATCAAGCATTAAATGGACATATGATAGCAGCGAGTGCGAAGAAAGAGTAATAAATGGAAGATGAATGAATTCCCAGATGCGATGCTTCAAATTTCTTTAAATCGAACCAAGCTAAGAACATATTCTGTGGCAATTTGAAAAAACAACCTAATTCGAGTTAGGATAAAAGTGATATACTGGCTTCATAACAGAAATCCGTTACAGATCTCCCTGTGTTACTTACTCATAGCCCTAGCGCCAAATGGCTGCTACAAAATATAGGAAGTTACAATGGTGAATTGTGGCTAGCTTTTCAGATAAAGGTCTATGTATCGCCATTATCCTAACTCGAATTAGATCGTTTTTTCAAATTGCCACAGTATTATTGCAAGGTTCAGGCAGAACTGTTTTATCGGGTTTCAACGTGCTAACAATTACTTTAAATTTTTTCGCATGAAAAACCCAGGTAAGGTGAGAAGCCGCAGATACTTATGGTTTTTGTGATTATACATAAAAGTGGAAGGGAAAACCTTTAAAACAATAAATTTATACATACTTCTACTAATTTATTAAACTAGAATGAAATTCTTAAAATACAGCGATATCATAAAACTTCACCTACCTTAAAAATATTGATTTTATGTCACACGCGACTGTATAATAATTTCATATAAGATTTTTACTGGAGTTCAAACATCTGCATTATGATCTGAAACAAATAAGAGAAATAATAAGAAAATTATTAAAAAAGCAACTTTAAAGCAGAAAACTCAAACAAATCTGGAAAATAAACGCATACAAATACAGAAAGAATCCCAAAACAAACCGTTTTGAAGCCACAGAATTTTAAAATTTTTAATTTTTGGAACCGGTGATTTTTCTAGAACCTGATTGTTTTGAAATTTGTGACATTTGGAACCGGTATATTTATCGGAAACCTGTGATTTTATTTAAAACCTGTGTTATTCTAGAAGTGGTGACTTTCTTTTGGAAAACATGAAACTGATATTTTGGAAGTGTTAACTTTATAGAAAATTGACTTTTTTAGCGTGTGTGCATTTTATAAAGTACGATGCTTTTAGAAACGGCTGCAGTTCGGTAACTGTTCTTTCAGGAAGCATTAACTTTTTGGAGCCGATGATTTTTCTGGAACCGGTGACTTTTCTAGAGCCTGTGATTTGTTCTGAAATTTGTGACTTTTGGAACCGGTATATTTAAGGAACCTGTGATTTTATTTAAAAACCCGTGTTATTCTAGAACTGGTGACTTTCTTTTGGAAACATGAAACTGATATTTTAAAAGTATTGACTTTATGGAAAATTTGACTTTTTTAGCGTTTGTGCATTTTATAGAGACGACGCTTTTAGAGACGGTTGCAGTTCGATAACTGTGTTTTTAGAAGCATTGACTTTTTGGAATCGATGATTTTTCTGTAACCTGCGCGTTTCTAAATTAATTACTGTTTGTCAAATTTTATTTTATTTTAAGAAGTAGTAACTTTTTGGAAGCGGTGATCTTTTGGAAGAAATTTAGTTTTTCAGAACCGACAACTTTGTGGAATTTGGCTGTTTGGTACCTGTGCCCTTTGTTTAAAACCGGGTGTGATATTTTTGGGCCAGTGGTTTATTTTTGATCCAGTGATTTTGCAGCAATATGTTCATGGTTTACAGACGGTTTATGGTGGTATAATTTTTTGAATGGGTAATGTGTTTGTACCGGTCAACTGTTTTTGGGAATGATTGGACATATTTTTGAACGGAGATTTACTTTTTCACCTTCCAGCTGCAAGTTTTAAATCTCAATTTTCTAAAATCGCCGATTTTTGGGGAAAAGGTGAATTTTCCGGAGATGGGAAATTGGAAAATTTTAAATTTTAGAGTAGTGACGGCTTAAGCAGCCTTGACATTTTTTGCGTTTACCTATTATCGAGCTTGTGAATTATTTTGGAACCACTACCATTTTTGTGAACCGAAATGTTTCTTGAATTTAATTTTTAATTCAAGTTTAATTTCAGTAAATTTCTTATTAACCGATGACTTTTTTTACAAGCGATGAGTTTTTCAAAGGCAAGTACTTTTATTATTTTCGATTTTTATTGTAAAACTCAAACACAAAAAGTTAAATAAAATCAATCCATTTACCGATAATCAGTATAGAAAAGGATCTTAAGAAGTACACCGCTTAAAGCAGTCAACAGAAAATTAGCAATTTTAACAAATTTGGTTAAATAAATTCTTCTTTCCTATTTACAACATTTAAGAAAAACTTTTAAGAATTTTGTAACTGAAACTATGCAAACCAAAAACGTTTTCGAAAATATTTGGCGAAAGTTTCGAAATTTTTTGTTGGAATTTTAGAGTTTTTTTTGAGTTCGCAGTCAATCAATCAATTTTAGTCTAACAAGGTACAAGTTATAGGTATCTCGAAATTGGCACTGACATCAAAGTACGTTTCAGACTTTCTTCCATACAAAGGTGATAATTTTTTTATATGAAGAAAATCTGAAATACCCTCCGGAAAAAAAATTGTCCGAAATCAATGCGAATTTTGAGGGATTTTTTACTTGAACTTTGTTAGATTAAAATTGATTGCGCTACAAAACTGCATACTAAAAAAAAGTTCTGGGAACTGCAAAAAAAAAGTTCAAAATTTTCGATTTTTTTTCGAAAATATTCTCGAGAGTGCCTTGGATATTTTCAGTCACAAAGTTCATGGACAGTTTTTCTGAAAATATCGGAAATAAAAAGAGAAGTATTTAATTGACGAATTTTGAAAAATATTGCCGCTGCTAATTTTATGTTCGCTACTGTATTTATGTGGATTCAGTATGAGTTTTGTAGCTTTAAATTTTGTGCAAGCCTTGGCTTTAATTTAAGCAGAAACACTGTCCAAACATAGAACATGTCTTATTACAAAAATTGCAACATTTTCACCTGAAGTATTTCGGTACAACATTACATTTGGTCAATTCTATTTAATGTTGTATTACATTTTATTTTATTTGTGTTTTTTTTTCTATTACTTAATGTCTTAAATACGGTAGTCATAAATTTTGTGTAAATGACCTTTGTCATTTCTGTTATCTACGCATTGCCAGAATAATGAACGCTTCAGTAATAATGCTCTCTGACTTACGACTAAAATCAAGACAAATGTTGGCAAAAGAAATTTTTGTACTTTTTGTACTTTTTCTTTGTAATGTTGAATATTTCGTACATTGTATGGCACAATGGAAAGTAGAGCATTCTAATAACATTTATTGCACAGAGTGTGTGCCTGGGTATTAAATAACAAAGCTTTGCCATAAAGACGTAGAGTTTTCGTTCAATATGTAATTAGGGTACAATTAAGCGCAATCTTCTCAAGTGGTTACTACAAATTTTGTTTTATTTTGCACACAAAGTGGTTTATTTCTTATTGAATTGAAAGATAACAAGAATGTTTCAACTAATGGAGGTTAGGTAAAGTGTGGTTGGGTTGGGTTGGGTTAAGAGGTACCACGTGAGGCAGTTGTGATGCCATATAGGATAACTGTGACGTAGTTACAGCTACTAAGATATAAATTTGAATAAGACACTAGCTAAATTCCCCAGAAACCCAGGTCAGCCGAGTCCGAAATACCTTCTAGTTCTGACAAACTCTGACATTAAGTGACCGAAGATGCTACTCATCATCATAGTGCTACAGCAGCAGCAGCAGCAGCAAAGGTTACCATGTATGTTAAGACGTTCCAGGGAAGAGTGAAACGTTAGCAACCCAGTAAGCGTTTATAGAAACGCCTCGCTAAACCCAATAACTTCGGCATATCGTCACCTGATATCAACTTTGTCGCCAGAATAGTCTCGCTAGCATGCAAGAGTTAGTGTCTGTCTAGCGTTTCTTAGGCTAACATTGCCCGGCATGCAGCTTACCTAAACGTTAAGATCTTAAAATAGTTCGAAGCAGTTACAAGCGTGCTCACGTACCGCCAGACTACTCTCGATTTCATCACAGCTAAGCTTAGAGATTAATAGACGTCAAAATTCAGTGATAAGACAGTTTGAAATGCCGCTTACATAAAGTTCCTATCAGAAAACCCGTCACCAAAATTTCCTTCTAACTAATCCGTGAATCGGCTAACCAATGCACTTCCCCAGATGAGTCCTTTCTCGTGGGATCAACTGTGAGAGGGTGAAAGGGACGACACCTTTATAAAATTTTAGAAATTTGTAGTACTTGACTACAATTACTACTGAGGTGCAGCGGCAGTATAATGTAGTTACAAAAATATTGCAAATTTTTTTTGCGTTCTAACTTCAAAACAACTTTTTTTTTAAAGTTGGCGGTATCGCGTCAATTTTTAATAATTTAAGAAATTTTATTCTTAGTCAGTTTACCTGTAACCTCAATAATTTATCAGATTTTTTCATTTTGGAATTTTCGATATCGAAAAAGTGGGGTGTGTTTCCAGTTTTCAATACTAATAAATTTGGGTCCAAATAAACCGTGTACGGAGTTTGGTAATATTATATATATTTTTTGCCCAGTTTTCTCTAGTTATAGCTGCCTGCATAAAAATACAGCTGGGTAAAAAAGAAGCAAAGTTGATAGAAAATTTCGAAAGTGAAAATAAAATTTTTTTTTCGTATCAAGAAAAAAGATCGTTTGAAGAGATATGTATGCAAATGTTTAAAATTCTCAAACATTTTCCAAATTAAGAAGAAACTAACTTTTACTGAGAAATTTTATGTTATAATACAGCTGGGTATAAAAAAGCAGAGGTGGTAGAAGATTTCGAAAATTTTTATTTACATTTTGTTTGGCATTAACGAACAAGATATTTTTAAAAAATATTTTCATGTCTCAAATATTAAGACTTTTTCGAAATTAAAAAAAGAAATGGTTACAAAGAGAAATAAAAATTTGTATTCCTTGAAAACATTTCGTTTACCACTTGATTTATTCCGAATTCGAAGAAAACCATTGAAGATATCTATTCTCAATTGTACGCTATTAATTTCGCGTAGCAAGTGAAACTCCAAGTCTGAAATAAAAAATCTATTCGACCTAAGTTATAATAAAGCGCACAAACCTACAGCGAATTCGAAATTTTAAATTAAAACATTTTTTTATTAAACATTTTTTTTTAAATTATTTCAAAACATTTGCAAATATCTTACTTATGAAATATAAAATACTTTTACAAAGGAGGATTCATGGAAAATTTTGATATGATTTTATTTTTAATAAACTAATATCCACGCAACTTATCGGACCAGCAGAAAACGCGGGTACCGGTGCGTATACGTAACATTTTTCAAACTATGTGTTTTCGCGTTACATACATACAAACGTACAAATGAAGCTAATATATAATCTGGCGTGTATTCGGGTGAATTTGCAATATTTCTCTCTTAAAAAATTTTTTTTTGAAATTCCAAAAAAATAATTTTATCGACTAATATATATCAAATTATACATAATTTTTTTACATAAAACAAAAACAAATAATTTTTATACCTTCTTGAACATGAAATGGTATATTAACTTTGGTCCGATGTTTGTAACGTTTAGAAATATAGAAGATAGGTTCACCATTAAGTATACCGAATTGATCAGGGCGACGAACTGAGTTGATATAGCCATGTCCGTCTGTCCGTCCGTCCGTCTGTCTGTTTGAACGCAAACTAGTCCCTCAAGTTTGAGATATCTCTATGAAATTTGGCACAAGGATGTATTTTGTATTATATTAGACATTTGTCGGATCCGGTAGGATCGGACCACTATAACATATATCTCCCATACAACCGATCGTTCAGATAAGACGATTTTGGTCGTTCCTGCCGCAATTTAGAAAGTTTAAACGTGAAGCTCGGTGATATATATTCTAATATATCATAGAATATATCCTGAAAAAATCACTTTGATCGGAGCTATATATAGTTATATCCCATACAACCGATCTTTCAAATAGAAAGATTTTTGGCAATTTCTCCTTAATTTCCAATATAAAAATGTTAAACTTGGTGATATTTATTCTAATATATCATAGAAGATTTCATGAAAAAATCATTTCGATCGGAGCTATATATAATATATATCCCATACAACCGATCGTTCAGATAAGGGGGTTTTTTGCCAGTTTTTATACTCAGTTGAGCACAGCTCACAGAGTATATTAACTTTGATTGAATAACGGTTGGTTGTACAGGTATAAGAATCGAGATAGATATAGACTTCCATATATCAAAATCATCAGTATCGAAAAAAAATTCGATTGAGCCATGTCCGTCCGTCCGTCCGTTAACACGATAGCTTGAGTAATATTGAGGTATCTTGATGAAATTTGGTATGTAGTTCCTGGGCACTCATCTCAGATCGCTTTTAAAATGAACGATATCGGACAATAACCACGCCCACTTTTTCGATATCGAAAATTTCGAAAAATCTAAAAAGTGCGATAATTCATTACCAAATACGGATTAAGCGATGAAACTGGTAGGTAAGTTGAACTTATGACGCAGAATAGAAAACTAGTAAAATTTTGGACAATGGGCGTGGCACCGCCCACTTTTAAAGAAGGTAATTTAGAAGTTTTGCAAGCTGTAATTTGGCAGTCGTTGAAGATATCATGATGAAATTTGGCAGGAACGTTACTCTTATTACTATATGTCTGCTTAATAAAAATTAGCAAAATCGGAGAACGACCACGCCCACTTTTTAAAAAATTTTTTTTTAAATTCAAATTTTAAAAGAAAATTTAATATCTTTACAGTATATAAGTAAATTATGTCAACATTCAACTCCAGTAATGTATGGTGCAACAAAATACAAAAATAAAAGAAAATTTCAAAATGGGCGTGGCTCCGCCCTTTTTCATTTAATTTGTGTAGGATACTTTTAATGCCATAAGTCGAACAAAAAATTTACCAATCCTTGTGAAATTTGGTAGAGGCTTAGATTCTATGACGATAACTGTTTTCTGTGAAAAAGGGCGAAATCGGTTGAAGCCACGCCCAGTTTATGTACACAGTCGACCGTCTGTCCTTCCGCTCAGCGTTAACACGATAACTTGAGCAAAATCGATATATCTTTACTAAACTCAGTTCACATACTTATCTGAACTCACTTTGTATTGGTGTAAAAAATGGCCGAAATCCGACTATGACCACGCCCACTTTTTCGATATCGAAAATTACGAAAAATGAAAAAATGCCATAATTATATACCAAATACGAAAAAGGGATGAAAACATGGTAATTGTATTGGTCTATTGACGCAAAATATAACTTTAGAAAAAACTTGGTAAATGGTTGTGACACCTTCCATATTAAGTAGAAGAAAATGAAAAGTTTTGCAGGGCGAATCAAAAGCCTTGAATCTTGGCAGGAATACTGTTCGTGGTATTACATATATAAATACATTAGCGGTACCGACAGATGATGTTCTGGGTCCACCCTGGTGCACATTTTGGTCGATATCTCGAAAACGCCTTCACATATACAACTAAGGGCCACTCCCTTTAAAACCTCATTAATACCTTTCATTTGATACCCATCTCGTACAACAAATTCTAGAGTCACCTGGTCCACCTTTATGGCGATATCCGAAATGGCGTCCACTATAGAACTATGGCCCACTCCCTCTTAAAATACTCTTAATACCTTCCATTGATACACATGTCACACAAACACATTCCAGGGTTACCCTAGGTTCTTTTACAACATGGTGATTTCCTGACGTTGTCTCCACCGCTCTCAACTGAGTATGTAATGTTCGGTACACCCGAACTTAGCCTTCCTTACTGTTTATATTTCTTAAATCGTTTAGGTATGTACATCTGTCACTATATATTTCATATCTTATACAGTTACGCATTATTTGAGAGTTTACGATGGATAGATTATTGCTCAGCCCCATTCATGAACGGTATGATAGTCTTCGCACAGCTAAGACAGTCCCGGCCCTTACTTGTTTTTTCTTAAAATGTTTCATGGGCCAACAAATTATTTTAAAGATCTGTGTTTAGACTGCATTTTCTCCAATTTCAGAATAAACATTTGTTGGCTTGGCAAGCTACGGCACGAACAAAATACTGTAAATTTGTTGGGTTGCACAAAAGGCCAATGATTTTAACATTCTATGTACTTACTTTAATTAAGTTGTATGTAGTGACAATCAAATTTTCTAACTGTCGTATGTTTGTGCATTGTTTATTTTTCAAATTATGAACTTATGCAGGACCTTAACCTTCAGCATCGAAAGTTATAATGAGCCAACAATACAACAAGTTCCAAACTTTAATTAGATTACCGCTCTCACTTGTAAGCTTCAGAGATTTCTGGCTCTAGTTTGTTGTTGTGATGTGATGGGAACAGTTTGATTTCTTTTCTTTAAGCCACTTTTTTAACATTGCTTTAGCGTTACTTCATAGCAAATGAGCATTTCAAACACAACAAGTAAGGAAGGCTAAGTTCGGGTGTAGCGAACATTACTATACTCAGCTGAGAGCTATGGAGACAAAATAAGGAAACTCACGCATGTTGTAAAGAACCTAGGGTAACCCTGAATGTGTTTGTGTGATCATGTGTATCAAGTGGAAGGTTAAAAGAGTATTTTACGAGGAGTGGGCCATCGTTCTATAGGTCGCCGCCATTTAGTGATATCGCATAGAGGTGGACCAGGCTGACTCCTGAATTTGTTTGTACGAATATGGGTATCAAACGTAAAGTGATAATGAGTATTTTAAAGGGAGTGGCCTTCGTGTCTATAGGTGAGCGCCTTTTCCAGATATCGCCATAAAGGTGACCAGGCGTGACTCTATAAATGTGTTTCGTACGTAATGGGCACCAAATTAAGGGATTATAGAGGGTTTCAAAAGGGATGTGGTTGGCAGTTGTGATATGTGAAGGCGTGTTCGAGATATCGACCATAATGTGGACCAGCGTGACCCAGATAACATCAATCTGTCGGTACCGCTATTATTTATATGTAATACCACGACAGTATTCTGCCATGATCCAGGCTTTTGATTTCGCCCTGCAGAATTTTTTCATTTTCTTCTACTTAATATTGTGGTAGTCACACCCTTTTGCAAAGTTTTTTGCTAAAGTTATATTTTGCGTCAATAAGCCACATCCAATACCATGTTTCTTCCCTTTTTTCGGATATTTGGTATAGAAGTATGGCATTTTTTAATTTTCGTAATTTCGATATCGACAGCGTGGTCAGCCGTCGGATTTCGCCACTTTTTATACACAATACAAGTGAGTTCAGATTAAGTACGTGAACTGAGATACGTAAAGATATATCGGTTTGTGCTCAAGTTATCATTGTTAACGGCGACGAAGACAGTCGTCGACCGTGTATAACCGGCGTGCTTCACCGATTCCGCATTTTTCGCAGAAAACAGTTACCGTCATAGATCTATCGCCCTACCAAAGTGCAGCAGGATTGGTAAATTTTTGTTCGACTTCTGGCTTAAAAGCATCTAGAGCAAACTAATCGAAAAGGGCGAGCCACGCCCTTTTGAAAGTTTCCTTTTAGTTTTGTATTTCGTGTGTCACCATCTACATTCTGAGTTGAATGTTGACATAATTACTATATATACTGTCAAGATATAACTGTTTAAATTTGACTTAAAAATATAAAGTCGGGCGTGGTCGTTCTCCGCTTTTTGCTAATGTCTACGCCTACATATAGTAATAGGAGTATCGTCCTGCCAAATTTCATCATGATATTCTCACGACTAGCCAAATTACACTTGCAAAACTTCTAAATTACCTTCTTTAAAGTGGGCGGTGCACGCCCGTTGTCCAAACATTTTACTCATTTCTATTCTGCGCATAGTTCAACTCACTACCACGTTTCATCGCTTTATCCGATCTTTGGTAATGAATGATCGCACTTTTGTCGTTTCGAAATTTTCGATATCGAAAAAGTGGGCGTGGATTATAGTCGATTTCGTTCATTTTAATAGCGATCTGAGATGAGTGCCCAGGAACCTACATACCAATTTCATCACGATACCTCATATTTACTCCAGTATATCGTGTTACGAGACGGACGACGGACGGACCTGGCTCAGCAATTTTTTCGATACTGATGATTGTTGATATTGGAAGTCTATATCTACTCTTGCGATTCTTTATATCTGTACTACCAACCGTTAGTCTTCGGCTGTGCCGACAATGACTGTCATTACCTTTCATGAATGGGGCTGAACATAATCTTATCCCAGTTCGTAATCTCCGAATAATCGGATGTATAGATCAGAATATATAGTGAACAGATCTACATACCTTAACGATTTTTAAGTAAATATAAAATAAAAAACGAGGTAGGTACTTTGTGTGAGGATGCAAGTTTCAGGTTTTTTGTGGTCTGCGTTGTAAAAACTATGACTACGAATCACGTATTTCAAAAATATATGACGAAAACGTAACTATTTGATGAAATTTGATGAATTTTGAAGATTCTAGCCGTAAAAAAGGGTCAAAATGACAGTTTTATATGAAGTATATATATATATACGACCGATCTCTATGATTTTTTCAGACAACAATATATGCTATATACGTAAGCATTTTGTGAAATTTGAAGCTTCTAACTGTTAAAATGGGGCAGAAATTGCGCAAAGTTTCTTATCTGAACAATCGGTTGTATGAGATATATACTATGTGTACCACCGATCTCAATGATTTTTTCAGACATCAATATATGCTATACACGTAAACAGTTGGTGAAATTTGAAGCTTCTAGCTGTTAAAATGGGGCCGAAATCGTAAAAATAATATATATATACTATATATATATACTATATATCCACATATATAATTATATATTCACCGATCTCTATGATTTTTTGACACAACAATACTATACTATATACGTAAGCATTCGGTGAAATTTGAAGCTTATAACTGTAAAATGGGGGAAGAATGCGCAAAGTTTCTTATCTGAACAATCGGTTGTATGGGATATATACTATATATACCACCGGTATCTATGATTTTCTCAGACAACAATATATGCTATACACGTAAGCATTTGGTGAAATTTGAACATATCTAAACGATTTTTAAGATAAATATAAAATAAAAAATAGGTAGGTAATCTGTGTGAGGATGCAAAGCTTCACGTTTTTTGTGGTCTGCATGTAAAAACTATGGCTACGAATCACGTATTTCAAAAATATATGACGTAAACGTAACTATTTGATGAAATTTGATGAATCTTGAAGCTTCTAGCCGTAAAAAAGGGGTCAATATGACAGTTTATATGAAGTATATAATATATATACCACCGATCTCTATGATTTTTTCAGACAACAATATATGCTATATACGAAAGCATTTTGTGAAATTTGAAGCTTCTAACTGTTAAAACGGGGCAGAAATTGCGCAAAGTTTCTTATCTGAACAATCGGTTGTATGAGATATATACTATATATATCACCGATCTCAATGATTTTTTCAGACATCAATATATGCTATACACGTAAGCAGTTGGTGAAATTTGAAGCTTCTAGCTGTTAAAATGGGGTAGAAATTGCGAAAAGTTTCTTATCTGAACAATCGGTTGTATGAGATATATACTATATATACAACCGATCTCTATGATTTTTTCGGACAACAATATATGCTATATACGTAAGCAATCGGTGAAATTTGAAGCTTATAGCTGTTAAAATGGGGTAGAAATTGCGAAAAGTTTCTTATCTGAACAATCGGTTGTATGAGATATATACTATATATACAACCGATCTCTATGATTTTTTCAGACAACAATATATGCTATATAAGTAAATATTCGGTGAAATTTGAAGCTTCTATCTGTTAAAATGGGGCTAAAATTTGCGAAAATATATATACTATATATATATATACTATATATATACTATATATACCACCATATATATACTATATATACCACCGATCTTTATGATTTTTTCAGACAACAATATATGCTATATACGTAAGCATTCGCTGAAATTTGAAGCCTCTAGCTCTTAAAATAGGGCAGTAATTACGAAAAGTTCCTTATCTGAACAATCGGTTGTGGGGGATATATACTATATATACGACCGATCTCATACATTTTTTCAGGCAACAATATGTTCAATATACGAAAGTATATGGTGAAGTTTGAAGCTTCAATCTGTTAAATTGGGTAAGATATTACAAAAATCCTCTTTTTCTGAAAAATCGGTTGTATGGAGGATATATGCTATAGTGGTCCGATCCGGTCGGTTCCGACAAATGTCTAATCGGACACCCAAATACACCTGCTCACCAACTTTTATCAAGATATCTCAAAAATTGAGGGACTAGTTTGCATACAACAGACAGCACAGACGGACAGACGGACAGACGGACAGACGGACATGGCTAAAACAACTCAGCTCTTCAACCTGATTATTTCGGTATACTTAATGGTGGGTCTATCTATTTTCCTTTAAGGACTTACAATTTTCGGTTTCGTGACGAAATTAATATACCATTTCATTTTCATGAAAGGTATAAAAATAGGTAGGTAATCTGTGTGAGGATGCAAAGCTTCACGTTTTTTTGTGGTCTGCATGTAAAAACTATGGCTACGAATCACGTATTTCAAAAATATATGACGTAAACGTAACTATTTGATGAAATTTGATGAATCTTGAAGCTTCTAGCCGTAAAAAAGGGGTCAATATGACAGTTTATATGAAGTATATAATATATATACCACCGATCTCTATGATTTTTTCAGACAACAATATATGCTATATACGAAAGCATTTTGTGAAATTTGAAGCTTCTAACTGTTAAAACGGGGCAGAAATTGCGCAAAGTTTCTTATCTGAACAATCGGTTGTATGAGATATATACTATATATATCACCGATCTCAATGATTTTTTCAGACATCAATATATGCTATACACGTAAGCAGTTGGTGAAATTTGAAGCTTCTAGCTGTTAAAATGGGGTAGAAATTGCGAAAAGTTTCTTATCTGAACAATCGGTTGTATGAGATATATACTATATATACAACCGATCTCTATGATTTTTTCGGACAACAATATATGCTATATACGTAAGCAATCGGTGAAATTTGAAGCTTATAGCTGTTAAAATGGGGTAGAAATTGCGAAAAGTTTCTTATCTGAACAATCGGTTGTATGAGATATATACTATATATACAACCGATCTCTATGATTTTTTCAGACAACAATATATGCTATATAAGTAAATATTCGGTGAAATTTGAAGCTTCTATCTGTTAAAATGGGGCTAAAATTTGCGAAAATATATATACTATATATATATACTATATATATACTATATATACCACCATATATATACTATATATACCACCGATCTTTATGATTTTTTCAGACAACAATATATGCTATATACGTAAGCATTCGCTGAAATTTGAAGCCTCTAGCTCTTAAAATAGGGCAGTAATTACGAAAAGTTCCTTATCTGAACAATCGGTTGTGGGGGATATATACTATATATACGACCGATCTCATACATTTTTTCAGGCAACAATATGTTCAATATACGAAAGTATATGGTGAAGTTTGAAGCTTCAATCTGTTAAATTGGGTAAGATATTACAAAAATCCTCTTTTTCTGAAAAATCGGTTGTATGGAGGATATATGCTATAGTGGTCCGATCCGGTCGGTTCCGACAAATGTCTAATCGGACACCCAAATACACCTGCTCACCAACTTTTATCAAGATATCTCAAAAATTGAGGGACTAGTTTGCATACAAACAGACAGACGGACAGACGGACAGACGGACAGAGCGGACATGGCTAAAACAACTCAGCTCTTCAACCTGATTATTTCGGTATACTTAATGGTGGGTCTATCTATTTTCCTTTAAGGACTTACAATTTTCGGTTTCGTGACGAAATTAATATACCATTTCATTTTCGAAGAAAAATAAACATTTTTAATTAAGCACCGCAAACATGCCACAAAGTTTGTTTTTTAGATTCCTTCGCACAAGACTCTCTCATTCGTGGCTTAAAATAAGTGCTTATGAAGTTGTACGCAGTAGAAGTAGAAATAGAAGTTAAGTAAAGTGGCTGTAGCGGTCATGGTGTGGTGGGGTGGCGTTGGACGTGCAATAGCGTCGACCATGACGATTTTGGCATTTTAAAACAATATTCACTGTTATTTTAACAAACACTACCAAAATATCAAATCCACCGGTAAATGCGCAACAGCACACCAAAATACTAACCTCAACTTACGAAAAGCTCAACTTAACTTTATTCACAGCAGCAGCAGCCCAGACAAACTACAACTAACTAACAAACTATGCTCGTGCATATATATTATATGAAAGGTTTGATATGAAAGGTTTGGTGTGTGTGTGTGGTGTGTAATTGAAACTTTATCCTAACTAATATGCTGAGCTTAAGACACAGCCCGATAGAGTAGCATTCAGTGAGCTTAACAAGTATAGTTTTTTATACCTTTCATGAAATTAAATAGTATATTACTTTGTCACGAATCTCAAAATTGTAAGTCCTTAAAGGAAAATAGATATATGCGAATGATCAAAATGAAGCTGAGCTGATTTAGCTATGCTCATCTGTCTGTTTGTATGTAAACTAAGTCGCTCAATTTTTGAGATATTCTTGATAAATTTGTGAATGGGTATATTTAGGTGTCCGATCATACATCTCATACAACCCATTTCAGAGAGATTTTTGTCTATCTTCCTCAATTTTGAAGCTTCAAATTTCACCATATCTTTATATGTATATGCCATATTGTTGTCTGAAAAAATGGATGCGATCGGTCTTATACATAGCAGATGTTCCCCACATCCGATTGTTCAGATAAGAAACTTTTTCTATTACGTTTATATATTGTTGAGATAAGTGATTCATTGTCATAGCTATTTCATGTAGACTACAAAAAACGTGAAGCTTTTGCATCCTCACTCGAGTAACTAACTAATTTATATTTATCTTAAAAATCGTTTAGGTATGTACATCTGTTCACTATATATTTCATATCTTTTACAGCCGATTATTTGAATACTACGAATGGATAGATTTTTTGTCAGCCCTATTCATGAAGGTTGAAGTATGAAGACAGGCCGGTCCTTACTTGTTTAATTATAAAAAATCTTTTTTATAATAAATTTTTGAGTCTTATGTCGCTCGAAACAAAATTACTTCTCCACTTTTTCATTTCACTCAGAAAATAACAGTTTATTTTACGACTTTTTTACTTGGTTGAAAATAAAATTTATTTTCGAATTTTTTATTTTCCCGGCATTGGTAGGACGATATACAACAAAAATTTTTTGATTTTGCAAAAAAATCCAATTTTTTTTCAAGTTTTTATATCGTTCAAAAATAACTGTTATTTCTTTATCTTGCTTAAAAAACTGTTATTTTTCGAATTTTTTA
>JARSSU010033542.1:0-16211 GCA_029619165.1 Eurosta solidaginis
TCCTTGCAATAATTAAAAGAAATGATTTGAACATTATATTAGACACTTTAAATAAATACCATAGCAAACTAAAATTCACTTCTGAAATAGAGCAGAACGGCAATATTCCCTTTCAAGACATAAGAATCCACAGAATGGGAAAGGAATTAGTATTAGATTGGTATACGAAACCAACATTATCGGGCGCCTCATAAATTTTCTGTCAGCCCAACCGTTCAAATACAAAGTCAACACGGCATCAAACTTAATCGAAAAAGTATTATATATTAGCCATAAACAATTTTGGAATGTCAACATAAATAAAATCTGTGAGATCTTAAAAAACAATAATTACCCGCATACCCTAATAAAAAATCTTATACAGCAGAAGATAGCGCGAATAGAAAACAAAAGTAGCAGATTCTCACAACAAACACTGCAAGCCAAACGAAAAAGTTCTTCAGTGTGACTTACATACCAAAATTAACAGAGAACTTCGGCTCTGATATACCATACAAAAAAAATAACACATGCTTGGCTTATAAGTCAAATCGAACTCTACAAAGTATTTTCACTAAAACAAAAAGCCCTATCCCCCTTTCACAACACAACAATGTAGTATACGAAATACCATGTGAAGGAACCGAAAACGAAAAATGTAATAAAATATATATAGTACAACAAAGCGTACTTTGGGTATTCGACTCAAAGAACATGAGTCGGACATAAATAACAAGTAAGGAAGGCTAAGTTCGGGTGTAACCGAACATTACATACTCAGTTGAGAGCTGTGGAGACAAAGTAAGGGAAATCACCATGTTGTAAAAGGAACCTAGGGTAACCCTGGAATGTGTTTGTATGACATGTGTAACAAATTGAAGGTATTAAAGAGTATTTTAAGAGGAAGTGGGTCATAGATCTATAGATGGACGCCATTTAGGGATTTCGCCATAAAGGTGGACCAGGCCTGACTCGAGAATTTGTTTGTACGATATGAGTATCAAATGAAAGGTGTTAATGAGTATTTTAAGAGGGCGTGGGCCTTAGTTCTATATGTGGACGCCTTTTCGAGATATCGCCATAAACGTGGACCAGGGGTTACTCTAGAATTTGTTTGTACAATATGGGTATCAAATGAAAGGGGTTAATGAGTATTTTAAAAGGGAGTGGGCCTTAGTTCTATAGGTGGATGCCTTTTCGAGATATCGCCATAAAGGTGGGCCAGGGGTGAATCTAGAATTTTTTTCTACGATATGGGTATCAAATGAAGGGTGTTAATGAGTATTTTAAAAAGGCGTGGGTCTTAGTTCTATAGGTGGACACCTTTTCGAGATATCGCCATAAAGGTGGGCCAGGGGTGAATCTAGAATTTTTTTCTACGATATGGGTATCAAATGAAGGGTGTTAATGAGTATTTTAAAAAGGCGTGGGTCTTAGTTCTATAGGTAGACGCCTTTTCGAGATATCTCATAAAGGTAGACCAGGGGTGACTCTAGAATTTGTTTGTACGATATGGGTATGAAATGTAAGGTGTTAATGAGTATTTTAAAAGGGAGTGGGCCTTAGTTCTATAGGTGGATGCCCTTTCGAGATATCGCCATAAAGGTGGGCCAGGGGTGACTCTAGAATTTTTGTGTACGATATGGGTATCAAATGAAAGGTGTTAATGAGTATTTTAAACGGGTGTGGGCCTTAGTTCTATAGGTGGACGCCTTTTCGAGATATCGCCATAAAGGTGGACCAGGGGTGACTCTAGAATTTGTTTGTACGATATGGGTATCAAATGAAAGGTGTTATTGAGTATTTTAAAAGGGCGTGGGCCTTAGTTCTATAGGTGGACGCCTTTTCGAGATATCGACATAAAGGTGGACCAGGGGTGACTCTAGAATTTGTTTATACGATATGGGTATCAAATGAAAGGTGTTAATGAGTATTTTAAAAGGGAGTGGGCCTTAGTTCTATAGGTGGATGCCTTTTCGAGATATCGCCATAAAGGTGGGCCAGGGGTGAATCTAGAATTTTTTTCTACGATATGGGTATCAAATGAAGGGTGTTAATGAGTATTTTAAAAAGGCGTGGGTCTTAGTTCTATAGGTGGACACCTTTTCGAGATTTCGACATGAAGGTGGACCAGGGGTGACTCTAGAATTTGTTTGTACGATATGGGTATCAAATGAAAGGTGTTAATGAGTATTTTAAAAAGGAGTGGGCCTTAGTTCTATATGTGGACGCCTTTTCGAGATATCGCCATAAACGTGGACCAGGGGTGACTCTATAATATGTTTGTACGGTATGGGTATCAAATTAAAGGTATTAATGAGAGTTTTAAAAGGGAGTGGCCCTTAGTTGTATATGTGAAGGCGTTTTCGAGATATCGACCAAAATGTGGACCAGGGTGATCCAGAACATCATCTGTCGGGTACCGCTAATTTATTTATATATGTAATACCACGAACAGTATTCCTTCCAAGATTCCAAGGGCTTTTGATTTCGCCCTGCAAAACTTTTTCATTTTCTTCTACTTAATATGGTAGGTGTCACACCCATTTTACCAATTTTTTTTCTAAAGTTATATTTTGCGTCAATAGACCAATACAATTACTATGTTTCATTCCTTTTTTCGTATTTGGTATATAATTATGGCATTTTCTTCATTTTTCGTAATTTTCGATATCGAAAAAGTGGGCGTGGTCATAGTCGGATTTCGGCCATTTTTTACACCAATACAAAGTGAGTTCAGATAAGTACGTGAACTGAGTTTAGTAAAGATATATTGATTTTTGCTCAAGTTATCGTGTTAACGGCCGAGCGGAAGGACAGACGGTCGACTGTGTATAAAAACTGGCCGTGGCTTCAACCGATTTCGCCCCTTTTCACAGAAAAGAGTTATCGTCCAAGGAGCTAAGCGTCTACCAAATTTCACAAGGATTGGTTAATTTTTGTTCGACTTATGGCGTTAAAAGTATCCTAGACAAATTGAATGAAAAAGGGCGGAGCCACGCCCATTTTGAAATTTTCTTTTATTTTTGTATTTTGTTGCACCATATCATTACTGGAGTTGAATGTTGGCATAATTTACTTATATGCTGTAAAGATATTAACTTTTCTTTTAAAATTTGAATTTAAAAAAAATTTTTTTAAAAGTGGCCGTGGTCGTTATCCGATTTTGCTAGTTTTTATTAAGCAGACATAAAGTAATAAGAGTAACGTTCCTGCCAAATTTCATCATGATATCTTCAACGACTGCCAAATTACAGCTTGCAAAACTTCTAAATTACCTTCATTTAAGTGGGCGGTGCCACGCCCATTGTCCAAAATTTTACTAGTTTTCTATTCTGCGTTATAATCTCAACTCTCTTACCAAGTTTCATCGCTTAATGCGTATTTGGTAATGAATTATTGCACTTTTTCGATTTTTCTAAATTTTCGATATCGAAAAATGTGGGCGTGGTTATTGTCCGATATCGTTCATTTTAAATAGCGATCTGAGATGAGTGCCCAGGAACCTACATACCAAATTTCATCAAGATACCTCAAAATTTACTCAAGTTATCGTGTTAACGGACAGACGGACGGACGGACGGACATGGCTCAATCGAATTTTTTTTCGATACTGATGATTTTGATATATGGAAGTCTATATATATCTCGATTCCTTTATACCTGTACAACCAACCGTTATGCAATCAAAGTTAATATACTCTGTGAGCTCTGCTCAACTGAGTATAAAAATGCTTTTGAATTAAAAGAGAGACTAAAAGACATCAAATTGGGAGACGACGACTTACTGGTATCTTTTGATGTTGTTTCGCTCTTCACAAATATACCGACAATGCTAGCTCCAAAAAAACTAATCACCAAAAAGTGGGATAAAATTGAAAAAATATCCGGTATACCTAAACCAAACTTCAAGCAAATATTAGATTTTTGCCTGAAAGATAACAATTACTTTATGTTCAATGAAAAACTATATTTACAAACGTTTGGTATGCCTATGGGTAATCCCCTCTCCCCTACCATAGCCGACATAGTCATGGATGACTTACTAAATGAGACTATGTCTGAACTTAAACAAAAATATAACATTAACAAAAATATAACATATTAGACACTTTAAATAAATACCATAGCAAACTAAAATTCACTTTTGAAATAGAGCAGAACGGCATTATTCCCTTTCTAGACATAAGAATCCACAGAATGGGAAAGGAATTAGTATTAGATTGGTATACGAAACCAACATCATCGGGGCGCCTCATAAATTTTCTGTCAGGCTCGTCCGACATCACGCCGCCCGGAGCCGCACCGTCGCATTTCCGCAACTCATCGTCGACATCGCCAGCCACAAGTCACCCATCGTTCTTCGAATGCGCGTCAACCTCAACGACCATCAAATGTCGAAAACCGCACTATACGATGCACCACCACCGGACTGCGCACGTCAACTTACAAACATAAAGTTGGAAAAATACTAATTCAAGAAGCAGTTCGGGCTCTGACCGAGCTGCAGTACACGTTAGGCGCTTAGTACGCCTAGGCGGGCCAGGATGTTTACGCGGCGTAGGCTGCCACCCGTCCCATCTCCCTCTTGTACATACGTATATCCATGAATTTATATATATTCCGTATCTTGTACTGTATTTTATTATATGGAATTGTATTATATTGAATTACCCACAAAATCAATGAATTGTATCTACCTTTAAAGTTCCCATTGGGTCTCCTCATGGACGTGTGGCAGCCTCCACCGCGAAAATTCACCAAGTTCAATTCGCCGCAAGTACAGGATGGCGATATGGCATGATCGCCAATCTGTCAAAAAACCACCACCTTTTGGTTATTGGAAAAAATTATTATCGTTTGTTGTCATCTTTGCCAATGCAGAACAGTTTTTCTTGCAAACAATTTCCTTTCGTGCAAATTATACATATATCTCGTTTGCCCAAATAGTTTAAAAAATCGGAAAATTTTATTAAAAGGTTGTGTTTGCTATGCATTTGTGCTCTACAACTAATCAATCGTTTTCCCCCTTTTTGGTAAATTTTGCAAATCAACCTTAATCGTGAAGTTGCTCCGCATACAAAAAGTATTGAACTACACAGTTTTTCTGCTAAATACAAAACCCTCAGTGAATATTGGTAAACAGATAACAAGCTTAAGTTAAATAAACTCCTGGCTTGCATTTGTGTTCGCGAAACGAAATCCATACAAATCCTACAAGAATTATATCCAAAATACGGATAATTAAAAGGAAGTTCTATTTTAAATGAGATACATTGAATAAGCGATATCTAGTACCTAAATTTCATTGTTTCTAATTCATTGCGAATAAAAATATTAAAACGAATATACATTGGTGAACGGTTCAATAACTTTCAGCAGGTCAAACATTTCATTTTGTAATAAGTAGCGGTGAAATTGTGCGCGAAGCTGAGTTTCCAAATTAAACCAATCCGCATAAACGCCTACAAGCTTGGATAAAACGGCAAGGGAATAGCTTCTTCACAATCGAACGCCCGTACTCATTTGTGCACACAAAGAGCATTTGCCAGATTTAGTGTCAGCGCCATCGCTGTCTCATTCAACCACCTCGCCATCACCGTATTTGCAGCAGGAGGAACCTTACAACAGGTGAGTTCTATAACACCCAGCCCAGTTTGTCTAATAAGATTACGGTACTTCAAGTAGCAAGTCAGATTGCAATCGAGCATCTTGTAACTAAATTGTGAGATGTGGTCATACTTACGCCTACAAAACACATACCTTGCACAGCTGTTTAGGGCCATTGAAAGTTTTCGCTCAGATGCGCTATCTAGGTGCCCGTAGATGAGTTCGCCATAAGAAATGAGTGGAACTATAAAGGTTTTCACCAAACGTAATTTTGTATCCTGCGGGACGAAGTTAGCTGTGTACCACAATTTTCTTAGAATGAAATAACTTTTAGATATGGTTTGGTTTATATAATTGGAGCACCCAAGGTATGAATTAACTTTGTAACCAAGGCTAGTTACAAGTGACTCGAAATTTATAGACGAGTCCTCTAAAATTATTGGGGGAAAGAATTCCTCACAATTCGACCTGTGTGAAATACATATGGCTTTGGTTTTTTTTGCGTTAAGACTCAAATTATTACATTTGGCCCAAATATAGATTGAGTGCAGATCATCATTGATTCTAGCTATCAAATCTTCACATAGTCCTGTTGGACGGGATAGATATACTTGTGCATCATCCGCATACAGGTATATGGACACATTTTTACAGCAGTAGACCATATCATTAATAAAAAATACTGAACAAAATCGGGCCCAAATGAGATCCCTGAGGTACCCCCGAATACAATCTTCTTAGCTCAGAAGCCATATTTTTAGTCACAACCTTTTGCCAACGATTACTAAGGTAGTTTTTGAGCAGATCTACTGCGCTTTCAGAAAAACGCACAAACATTTTTTCAAGCCTGTGTAAAAGTACTGTATGGTCACTTTGTCAAAAGCTTTGGAGAAGTCCAATAGAGTTAAAATAGTTAAATCAACTTTATCGAAGGACGGTCCTAATATCATCAGTTTTTTAAGCATAGCAGTTGCACAGCTGTGACCCTACTCAATATCCTGATTGGTTTTTCGGCAAGAAGATTATGTTGTCTAGATATTCAACTATTTGCGTACACCATTAGCCTTCCAAAACCTTTGACAAAGAAGGAAGTATGCTAATTGGGCGAAAATCTGACGGAATGGCACACGAACGATTTTAGAGATTGGATTAACTTTAGCTAGCCAGGAGTCCGGAAACGTCCATGTAGTGATGGAAAAATTCAAATATGTGTTAGGGTGAAAGTATGAATGGAATTATTAGCTTTATAAATTTTGAGCTTAAGTGTCCTCTCCATGGCATTCGATTTAATTGATACTTTTTAGAATATCATACTCAGTCACGGTTGAGAAGACAAATGTTTTTTCTGTTGCAAGTAGTAAGCTTTCATTAAAATCTCTGCTGCTTTGGAGAATGTTAGATCTAAGAAGTAATCTTAAGTAAACTTGCGACACACTTTACAGTATATAAAATATATACTCACTGCCTTGAACTCATAACTGTTTCAAAATCACATGTTAAACTAAATCTGTTACCTGCTCCAGTACTTTGGGCGGGTGGCTTGGAATCACGTCCTTTCCAACTTCCCACACATCACAGCCCTATTCATTGTGTGTGTAAATAAACATCAGCTGCTGGAATCACGTCCATTCCGACAGCACTAATAATCAATAGTTACTTGGGCGTGTGGCTTGGAATCACGTCCTTCCAACTTCCCACACATCACAGCCCTACTCATTGTGTGTTAAATATACATCATTTGCTGGAAATCACGTCCATTCCGACAGCACTAATAATCAATAGTTACTTTGGGCGGGTGGCTTGGAATCACGTCCTTTCCAACCTCCCACACATCGCAGCCCTACTCATTGTGTGTTAAATATACATCAGCTGCTCGAAATCACGTCCATTCCGACAGCACTATAATCAATAGTTACTTTGGGCGGGTGGCTTGGAATCACGTCCTTTCCAACTTCCGACACACATCACAGCCCTACTCATTGTGTGTTAAATATACATCAGCTGCTGGAAATCACGTCCATTCCGACAGCACTAATAATCAATAGTTACTTTGGGCGGGTGGCTTGGAATCCGTCCTTTCCAACCTCCCACACATCGCAGCCTTACTATTGTGTGTTAAATATGCATCAGCTTCTCGAAATAACGTCCATTCCGACAGCACTGATAATCAATCCGTTGCTTCGGCATCACAGTCCATCCCGACAACTGATTCAATTTGTAGACTAACAAAATAAATACAATAAATAAAAAATAAATAATAGATTGACATCTAAATTGCATTCTATACTACTTTTACTCCCAATTCCAACAGACTTTAGATTGTTCCCACAATATTTTGCCAGATAAGCTTACATCTAACCTGGTACGTAGTGCTGCCTTTTAGAGCTTTTCGTGGTCAGATTAGCTTTGGTTACGGCCAACGCGGTATGCTTCCCCGTTTTCTCGCGTTGGTGTACTTTTCCAACGTATTGTAACGATTTACTTGCAAAGCCTCTTATTTGCAATCCTCTGCTAAGTTCGAATCATCTAAACTGTTGAATAAATACTCCAATTTGTAATAATGCAAATGGCCTTTATTAAAGTACTTCACAATAACACTCAAACTGTGCAACGAATAGCTTGCTTAATACCAAACTGATTGATAGCTCAAATGAAACTCTACTATTCAAAATAATACTGCTCTTGCTCGATAGATAGGGTCTTAGTCGGAAACTGCTTGACAACTCAAATCAAACTGAATTCCAGCGCCTCTACAATTGCCGCCTTTTATACTCTTTGATTTCAACCTTCGCATCTTCTAGGCGCTTCCAGAATCTACTAGTCCAGCATCTCTCAAACTTCTCAGCTGTAACTACAATTGCACAAATTTTATAGTTTTTCTCATTGCATACTTATAGGAGTATCTCAGATATATACATGTGTTTGTGCATTGACTCTCCGCTGCTCGTATACGTACATGTACATATGTGTAGACGCAATTATTGTTTCGTTTATGTAGATACATAATGATGAGCTATGGATGTGAATTCACGTCACTGCCTTAGCAGCGGCTTAGAGACGGCGAGCACTTCCTTAGTTTGCCTACTATCGTACACTGCCCGCCACACGTAAGCTGATCGTCCCGATTTCGACAAATCTCCCGAGTTAAACGTTGCCAGCCTTCCAAATGGACCACTTGCAGTTTGAGTTCGTGGTTTACCGATGGTTTGTATGCTGTACACTACATCGTGATATCCGTTTTACAACGTGTATGGCCTTCCCAAGTACACTGCAATTTCGGGGAAAAACCTTTTTTACGGTATGGGTTGTATAACAGCACCAATCGCCTTCCGACTTCTGATTAATTGCTTTATCGTAGCTGGCTTTCATCTGTCACTCATAATCTTTGTTCGTTGCCTATCATGACTCATGTATCTCTTCGCTCTTCTCCAAAGCACTAGTGGATTCTTGTCATTTCTCTCCGCTATTTGCATCTATCCCAACTCAAATCAGCTGCAGTCTAAGGCTCATGCCAAAAATACTTTTGGCAGGGGCTTGCCCGTGTCTCATGCACTGCTGATCGGTAAGCCATCATATAATGGTATGCGGGTATCCCACTCATTTAGGACTTGTCTACTACTTTCCTTAAGTGCTCCTCCAATGTCCTATGAATCGTGCTCTACCATATACCATCGGATTGAGGATGTCATGCAGTTGTCGTGTTTTTCGAATGCCCAATGATTTATCACATTTCGGGAATACAGCTGATTCGAATTCCTGCCTTGGTCAGAATGCAACTCTCTTGGTACACCATACCTTGCAAACCAAGTGTTTACAAACACTTCTGCTACCGTTCCGCTTCTTGATTTGGGAGTTGGGTATACTTCTGGCCATTTGCCGAAATTAATCCATACTACCAGGAACATATTTGTTTCGCCGTTGCTAGTAGGAAAGGACCGGCGACATCCATAGGATCCTTTCAAATGGCGCATCTGAGTTAATGCTTCATCTGGCACATGACTCGGGTTCTGGCCCTTTCGCTCTGACCTGCAAACCTCGCAGTTCGCAAGCTCACTCAGTGAACGACTGACGGCAACAACCAAATAGAATCCTCTGTTTAATCTCTCGAGCGTCTCGTGATTCAAGATGACCTCCGCTTGCAGCTCGCAAAGCACGTCAGGAATCCTCTTTCTGGGAACAACTATCAGTTTCTTCTTGCATTTACCATCCTCACTCTCCCATACTCGATGAGGGCAACCGGATATCAATTCTAAAACTGTTCCACTGTGCCCAATATGATTTCGCAATGGACTCTCTGCTGATATCTTTCCTCTGTTTGGTCTTTCGTTTCTTTCGAGCCCTGCATAACACGTGAACAGATCTGTATCTTCTAGCTGACACTTTCTTAGCTGTTCCTTGTCCCATTCATCGTGTGCCTGTTATAGTCATTAGCCGGATATCTATAATGTCTTATTAGTCTCGGCTTTGAACAGTGCTTGCATTCCAACTACATGGTCTTCGTGACATTGCATCGGCATTTCCATGGTACTACCTTTTCGATGCTCAATGGAAAAGTCTAGCTTTGTAGTCGCTCAATCCTCGTGTCAATTGTCCCTTTCGGATTACGGAACTGCAGAAGCCATTTTAAAGCTGTGTGATCTGTCTAACACGGAATCGCTGGCCGTAGAGGTATTTGTGAAATGTTTAATGCACTCTACCAATGCCAACAGCTCTCTCCGCGTAACGCAGTAGTTCCTCTCTGGTTTTCAATCGAACGCTATAATATGCACTACCTTCTCCTGTCCATCGACAGTTGTGATAAAAACGTTCCTATAGCATATCCACTCGCATATGTATCTTGAATAAATGTTGCTCTGGAATCGGAATGCTAACATTGGGGCAGTGCACAAACGCTCTTCAATGTTTGGAAAGCCACTTCTTGCTCCTCTTCCATTCAAGAGCTTTAGTTTTTCTTGTAAGTACCTCATGGAGGCTATAGGCTACGCTGGAAAAATTTGTACAAATCGGCGGTAATATGTGCACAGCCCAGGAAACTCTTAATTCATGTAGGTTCTGGTCGGCTCAATCTTACAGCCCTATCTTTTCATGTCGCAGTGCAGATGCCTCTGTCGGTACCTTGTGACCCGAAAGATTACTTCTGTTTAACAGCGCACACTGGTTGGGGCTGAACTCAGACCGCGTCAGCTATTCTTGGAAACAAATCTCAAGTCGTAAGATGTTCTATCCGAAAATTCTTGCCCACATACGTGATGATGTCGTCAGGTACACCAAGCATGTTTTCCATGTTGTCATTTCAGTACCTGGTCATGAGTCTCTCAAAAGTAGCTGGTGCATTCACAAGTCCAAAGGCATCACGGTACAATTGGTCCAAAGACCATCACTTAGTGCGTAGCTACTTCTGTACTGCAGCGAGTGTTCTCAGTTTATCTTCTCCTTCACCGCCACTTGCTAGTAGCGCTTTTCACGTCCAGCCCCGGCGTGGATAACCATTTCGTACCAGAGATGCGCGTCCAGCTAGTGTGTTCGTCTATTCTTCGAGCACATGGGTAGCATCCCTCCTTTATTCGATTTACGTCATTCAACTTCGTCTAGTCCACGCGCACAACTCTCATTGTTTCACCTCTTTCTTTATCAAGTACTACGCGGTGAGCTCCATGGACTAGCTGATGGTTCGATGACGCCGCTGACGCGTATTTATCTGTATGATTTGACTCACAACTGTCCCGCGTTCGCCAGTGGTCAAAACTACGTGAGCGTGACGGATATAGGCCTCGCGCATACTCAGTATCAATTTGATGTCTTTCACACATGGGCGGACCTGGTCTCGTTGTCAACAATTTCTCTGGTCAATATGTTCGCGTACTGTAGACGCAGTTGTTTGTACTTACTCCTGTAGGCTTCCTCTAGCCCTCCGTCCATGCCGTGATGTCACTTTGATAGCATCAGTAGTACTAGATGAAACGTGGTCCTGAGAGCTGTCACAGTTAATGAAACTAATAACTCTTCAGCCTCTTGGCATCTTCCCAAAATAGCTCCGTTAGTCAGTTGTTTGAGTGTGACTGACTCATTGAGTACTCTTACCGAATATGTCATCTTGTTTGTCACAGCCAGGGTTTTTCTACAAGGATGTTCAGTGCTGATTGTGTTGCTGCTCGACTTGCTTGCATGTCGATCTTGATGGTCCGCTGGTCGATCCACGTTTTACCAAATCAGATCAGTTTACTCCATACTGAAAAGTGTTCGAAATGGATCGGGTTTTTGTTGGTTGATGGTTGATAATGCGTCAAACAACGGTTCTGAAGGACGTCCTCATCACTAATGCCATCATTTATGTACTCAACAAAACTCTTCCCTTATAATTTCAAAGGATTTGCAAACACTTCAATAGCTAAATTCGGCTTTGAGTGCAACCACTGCTGTGACTTGCATTTCAATTTCCCAAATAATAATAACCGCATTGTATTTTCATCAACCGTATAGGTTACTCTAACATTTTCAATTTGTGTTACCCAAACATCAACATTGCCATTACCGTTATATTCCGGCACTAGCCCCTTTAAATTGTCAACCGAAGTACTCACAGCTGTATTCTGGTCACGACGTGATAAGGGGAGTAGCTGCAGCCATACCTTGTAAATTATGATTTCTACGCAAATAATCTTTTTCCTTCTGGAAAAACTCCTTAACAGGTTTATCTCGCGTTGCGCGAATTTTATGATTAACACATTGAAATATAGATCACTACACAATATCATGCACAAGTACATGCAAACATAGTGCCTCAGCATACATGCTACAACTGTTTAATACTTATATTATATAGGAATATTAGCAGACCTGGCAGACGTTGTTCTGCCCTAATTTTGGTCTAGCTGCATAACTTTAACAAGTTTTTACCTCCCCAACTGGAAGAGCGAAAGACATATATGGCATCCCAACATGGAAGAGCAAAAGACGTATATGCATCACAGATGGAATCCCAAGAGACACGAATAACATCGAAGATTGAAACACAAAACGCGTATATCCGAAATGTCGTCGCAAATGTCAGCTCAGCTGGAAATCGCAGGAGAAAACGTATAAACAGCGAAGATGAAGCACAGTGGATGAACAGAAACACACACATGGCGTCACAAATTGCAGAACAATTAAAGGAACAAGAGGCACGCATAACATTACAGCTCGAAAGCACAAGAAGAGCGTATCTCAACAAAGCTGGAGGCACAGGAAACAAAATTCTCATCGCAGCTGGAGGCTGTTAGTGAACGACAAGATAAAGTGGAGGCCGAGATGGATGCTTTGAAAGAACGGATTGAGGAGTTACAATTGAACCATCCAATCACTTCAACGTCTACTGTGAAGGTAAAATCCCCAACGTTTGATGGTTCTGTTCCATTCCAGGTATTTAAGCTCCAATTGAGAAGACGTCGGCAGCGAACAACTGGGAATGCTGAAGATAAAGTTGCAGCTCTGTTCATGGCATTGAAAGGGCCAGCAGCCGAATTCCTACAGACGATCCCGAAGGAAAGCGGAACAACTATGAAGCTTGATGGTCACGCTGTCGAGAGACGTTAGGGAAGCGAGACATAGAAACAGATATCCATATGAGTTGCAAAACCGTCACCAAAGAGCGAATGCGACGTTGCCGGAGTCGACTCGGATGCTGAAAGATTGGACTCATCTCGCAAATGCGGACGTCACCGTGGAATACACGAGAGTAAAAAGCAGAGTTTATAAATGGCATACGGGACTTGGATGAAACGAAGCGAGCTACAGACGCAACCCTAAGCTGACATTTGCTGAAACGGCTATCACATGCATTGACTCCATGAACGGCCTCACTATTGAGTACCAGCATACAAAGCTCAGTCGTGTGTGGAAGTGGAAAGACCAGATGGGTACGACACAATTTGGACGCACTGAAGGGATCACAACAGAAAATGCAGGAGTTCAGGAGTTATTAAATGTTTCAATTTGTCGTGCGCAAGCCAGGTCATATTGCAGGACATTGCAGCACCGGTCCATCCATAGCTCCAACAATGTGGGTGGCCGTAAACGCAGAGCTGAAGGAGGAGAACCAAATCTCCAAGTCCACTCAACCGTGTAAAACTAAAGCGAGGCAGGCCGCAAGGGGCGACAGCGGTTCCCTCAATTGATATGCCCATACATCTCTATCTCACAAATGGAAGAAGGGCAAACAATCTTACGGCACGGAGGACATGTGGATGGAAAGGAACGTTACTGACTGTAGATACGGTTGCTTATCATTCCATCATTCGAGCGGATTTAGTCAACAAGAAGATAAGGACATTGCATAGAGCATATTGTGTGCAACCACTGGAGAAGACGGCACGTTCCTAGGAGAAGTATCATGTGAAGTCGCAATGGGAACGTCAGGTAGTACACAATTTATAGTGGTAGAAATTGTTGATGAAATCATAATTGGAGTGGACTTCTTATCGACCAGGGCATCAAGATCGACATGCAAAGCAAGTCGAAGCAGCAAAAAAATCTGCACTGAATATATTGTAGAAAAACCCTGGCTGTGACAATAACAAGGGACTATTCCGGTAATAGTACTCATGAGTTCAATTCACCACTCAAACTGACTAAAGTAGCTATTTTGGGGAATATGCCAAGAGGCTGGAAAGTAGTTATTAGCTGTGAAACTCTCCAGGAACACGTTTCATCTAGTATAATGACTATCAAATGGCATCACGGCCATGGACGGGGGGGCTAGAGGAAGCCTACTAGAGTAAGGTTAAAAACAAGCTCCTAAAGTACGCGAACATTATTTGAAAGTATGGTTTAAAAACCAGGCCGCACCAATGTTGTGAACATCAAATGATAATGGAGAGCGAGGCCGATCCTAAGCTCCACTAGTTTTCCACTGGCGAAGCGGGAAGTCTGTGAGTCAAATCAGACAGAAATGAGCGTCTGCGGCTCACGAACCATCAGCTCGTCCATGGAGAGCTCACGGTAGGTACTTGTAAAGAAGAAAGGATGAAAAAATGAGGTTTACGTCGAACTAACGACAAGTGAGACGTAACGAAAAAGGATAGCTACCCATTGCCAAGAATTGACGACACTCTGGACTCGCTATCTGGTACGAAATGGTTTTCCACGCGGGACGTGAAAAGCGGCTATCTGGCAAGTGGAGGTGAAGGAGGAAGATAAAGAGAAAACAGACTTCAGGGTCGGGAGGTCTTCTTTGGCAATTACAGTGATGCCTTTTGACTTGAAGCACCAGCTACTTTGAGAGACTCAGCCCAGGTAGAAAGGCTATATCGGAAAACATGCTTGTGTACCGGACGACATCCATCGTAATGGCACGAAGTTGATGAAATATTAAGAACTCTGGAGAAGTTTCCAAAAGAATAGGTGACGCTGTGGTCTGAAGTCTAAAGGTCCAAAAGTGTGCGCTGTTTAAAAAGGAAGTAAATTATTTGGGTTACAAGGTAACGACAGAGGGCACTGCAATGCGAACGAAAAGAATAGGGCTGTAAAGGATTGGCCAAGACCAAGAACTAAGAGTTAAGAAGTTTCCTTGGGCTGGCCAATTACCGCGATTGTACCAAATTTCAGCGTTAGACTATAGCCTCCATGAGCACAAGAAAAAATTAAAGCCGTGAAGGAAGAAGGAGCAAGAAGTTGATTTCCAAAATGAAGGAGCGTGTGCACTTGCCCAAATGTAGCATATCCGATTCCAGGAGCAACATTTATTCAGATACATATGCGAGTGATACGCTATAGGAGGGCGTTTATCACAAACTTGGTCGAGGGACAGGAGAAGGTAGTTGCAATATATAGCCGTTCGATGAAAAAACAGAGAGGAATACGCGTTACGCGGATAGAGCTGTGGCATGGTTAGAGTGCATAAACATTTCACAAATAACTCTACGGCCACGCGATTCCGTGTTAGGACAGAATCACGCAGCTTTAAAGATGGCTCTGCAGGTACGTAAATCCGGAAGGACATTGACACGATGGAGTGAGCGACTTACAACGCATAGGACCTTTCCATTGAGCATCGAAAAGGACCCATGAAATGCGCTGCAATGTACACGAAGACCAGGTAGGCTGGAATGCAAAGCACGTTCAAAAGCCCTAGGCAATAAGACTTATAGATATCCGGCTAAGGACTCTAACAGGCACAGAGAATGGGGACAAGGAACAGCTAAGAAAGTGTCAGCTAGAAGATAAAGATCGTCAGTGTTATGCAAGGGTCGAAAGAAAGGAAAAGACAATAACAGAGAAGAGAATCAGCAGAGAGAGTCCATTGCGAAGTAATATTGGGGACACAGTGGAACAGTTTAGAATTGATATCCGGGCCCAAATCGATATGGGAGAGTGAGGATGGGAAATGCAAGAAGGAAACGATAGTTGTTCCCAGAAAGAGGATATTCCGGACGTGCTTCGTCGAGCTGACAACGGAGGTCATAGGAATCAAGACGACGCTTCGAGAAAGATTAAACAGAGATCTATTCTGGTTGGTTGCCGTCAGGCGGTCAATGAGTGAGATTGCGAAAGCGAGGTTTGTTAGCAGAGCGAAAGGGCCCAGAACCCGAAGTCATGGCAAGACGAAGCAATATAACTCGATCCCCATTTGAAAGGATCGATAT
>JARSSU010033544.1:0-52669 GCA_029619165.1 Eurosta solidaginis
TGGCAAGGTATCCTAGCTTCTTTACCATTACCACCACTACGTCAACACCTAGATAGATTCTGAAAAACGCTTCGACACGCACACAAAAACGCATTGTCATAAGTTGTCAAACAAATTTTTAAACTGTCACTTATTTCGTTGCTCTGCAGCAAACTAAAGCTTTTCTTTGTAAGTGGTCATTAGGGTGCTCCATAAGTTACAAGGATTTTTGATTTGTGAACATCTTTGCTCTGGGTTGGGGGGAATTCAATAGAGCTGTAACGTAATGTGGGAACAATGTAGGTGGTAGAGTTGATGTGGGCGAAATTAGACTGTAAATCAGTGAATTGAAATTAACGAAGGCAGAAAGAAACAATTGATAATATATGAAGGAGAAGAAGATGAAACCGCGGAAGGATATTAGAAAAAGAGCAATATAATAATAATGTCGATAATGTAGTGCATGATGATACTATGCTTATGGTTAACGTCACGTTTCGAAGCTAAGGAAGGCAAGGAAAGGAAATGGATGGGAACTAACAGTATAGGAAAAAAATAAAGGAGGGAAGCTTTAGGGCTAAATAGAAGCCAAATCGAGACCAAACGAAGCCGAAACCGGACGGCGCGTTATCAAACTCGAATATGAAACGGTTTGTTATCGATGACTTATCGGTCTGTTATCGATGCGATATGAGCGTGTTATTCATAGCTTACCGACAAGTTATTGGCTTGCAGTGGGCGTAGTATCGACGAAGTATAGACGAGCTATCAATTTGTTATTATAAACTTGGTAACGACACACAAAGATAACTCATCGATCGCTTTTCAATAGCGAGTTATCGATTTTTTATCAAACAGTCATGAGTTTACTATCAAAAAGTTGTCGATTATATATCAAGAAGCTATCGTTATGTTAACTAATCTGTTATAGGCGTGTATCGAATTGTTTTCAAAGTTATCGATTTGTATATGATAGTCAAAAAATTTTTTGTCAATGAGGGTGCCTCTTAAGAGTTGACACCATTGCCCTTTTTTTATTTGACGGCAAACGGACGAAAGGTTTTTTACGTGGTGTTTTGTGAAAAAACGTATACCGCGGGAGGGTTATTTTATTATTGGGAGAAATCCTAAGCTTCATTACTGAAAAAAATGCTTCTTTCGGGTTGTTCCAAGGGTTAAAGTCGTACTTTAGCAAATAATTTTATCATCTAGGGTTATCGTCAATCTTATTTGATTCATTTTTGATGTATTCGCTTACAACCGAAAACGACTTTACCAATTAGATGAAAGCTTATAAATAAATTAATTGGTGGCCGCCGTGGTGTAATGTTTATGTGCTCGCCTTCCATACTGAAGGTTCTGGGCTCGAGCTCGGTTCAGATCAGGACAATATTTTTATATGATATCGGCTATTAAAATATTATCAATTGTGGGTATTTGGAAAGAATAAATTGTATTTCAATTTTTTGGGCTTGCCCCTGTGCGACACTCCTTCATCGTTTTCAATCGTGGCAAAAATTTTTGCGTGGGTTTTTGTCATCGCTATTACAGAGCTGATATTGAAATCAGTAATTTTTTTATAAGGATCGCACTAATGTACATATGTGTAGTAGGTACAAGTAAGGTACTTATATGAGCATGTTCTTTTCGGTGTTTATGTTTAACATGAAAATAAAGCAAAAAGAAATCCTTCTAACTTTTATGTTTGACTTTTACGTGTGCGAGAACATTTCAACAACCAACGCCAAGTCTCGTGTCATATTTGTTTATGTCTTTAGGTTTCTCCTCCGCTACACATGAGTAAAAGCTCAATATTGATTTAAATGACTATTTCAAAGATACATATAAATAAATGTATTTACAAAGCGGAAACTTAGACTCAACAAAAATAGCAAGTAAATTGCATAGAGAGCATCTTAACTATCTTGTATATAAAATATATAATGTTAACGGTGCCAGTGCTGACCGTTACATGTGAAGTGATTCGAGCATACTGCATTTGGATATGCTCATGATTCAAGTCTCTTTGCATGTATGAATTAGTATAGCTTATGAAGCTTGGCCAAGGAGCAAAGTATAAGAATTATTAATCTGGTTTTTTGGGAGCGGTTACTATGTATATAACGCCATTGGCGCTATAAGTGGGACCCCGCGCAAAATTATATGCCCTAATGGAATGGCTGAGGATAATCCTTGAAGACTGCTTGATATTGGACCACTTATCGCACTCTTAGAGCACGATACACGAGCCTGTAATAAAAGCGTGAAATCATCACTTGTACCCGAAAGAGCGTAAGTGTACCAAGCACTCATAACGTTCGTTGTGTAAATATACAGCTATAGGTCTAGTGAACTTATGTTTTTAAAATAACTTTGGCTTTTTAAGAAAAGTTCAAACGGCTTGTTATCGGTATTCACGAGCAGACAAGTTGTTGTTTTATTATAGGCTTATTATCGATACCGAATTTTTATTACCGAGTTATCGATTTGCTAACGCCGAGTTATGGGCTTCTTATTGGTTTCTTATCGGCGGATAACAATGTGTCATCGATTTTATATTGAAAATTCATCGGTATCAGTTTTACAACAATCGAAAATAAATAACAATCCAATAAAACCCCGATAGCTTTTCGATATCAAATCGATAATTTTTTGAAAACAAATCGATTGCTAAAATGTATGGATTTGTTATCAAAAAATTGTTCAAAAATTATCGATATATTGTAATGCCATTTTTCGACACACTTTTGATAAGAAACCGACAATCTTTGATAACAAAATGGATACATTTGCGATCTTTAGGCTATAACTTTTCGATAAAAGACCGACAACTCGTCGACAAAAAATTAATGTATCACCTATAAACTTTGTTATCAACATCAAATTTATAACACTTCGATAACATATCGATCACTTGTCTATACGTAGTCGATAACACACCCATATCATACTGATAACTCCTGGATAAGAAATTGATAACACGCTCATAGCGCAACTATAACAAACAGATTACTCATCGATAAGAAACCGTTTGCAGGTTATGGCAAAATAATTATGGGATAGTGTTAACAATTATAACAAGATTTAATGCCTGGGTGCAGTTTGGATGTAATTTAATGGAAGTTACAATGAGCTGGCAAAGGAGGGCACATCTCTCAAATATTTGCGGTAGCCCCACAATCCGATATGAGAAAGAGGCAATTACAATAAAATTACATATGATGTTATCCCTTTAATAACACACGAGTAAAAGATATGGTTCCATTATTGAAAACTAAAGTGGAAAATGGGAGTTACAACAGTAACAAAACAGGGTTCTAGATATCCTGAGGTATTTTCCAAGCAATTCGATCACGCACGAGTCGAAGATGGGTACTTTAAAGAAATGTGTGACAAGAACAGATGGTCGCACGAATGCTTTAAAATTTCTGTGCGGCTGTTCATCGCTACGACTACTTAAACTACCATGGAGCTGACAAGTTTCAATTTCAATTTATTATACAAGGCCAAAGCATTTTGAGGAACAAATGGTATATCGCTTTAAATTTCAAGCAATCTGAAAAAACTTCCCTCCTGTTAAAACACACATGCGATTAATCTATCCAGACGAGCCATAAACGCTTGCTAAATAAAAACTCACACTGCCTAACTTCACCTTTTACCCTTTGCATATATAAAAGTATTTACAAACAGGCCAAAAGCTAAACAATCTCAACAACCCATTGCATACTCACAGGCGCAAAAGCTCGATAAACGCCCCACTTCACTGCATTGCTTTTTTTATGTTGGTGCAGTTAATTGCCCCTTGAAGAATACCTCAACCATTTGGAAAAGTCAAAACATTTTAATGTCGCTCCCGGTGAGAGCCTTTTTTCACACCAACTATGTATTGCGCAACGGAGGCAGGTTATCGAAGGGCAACATAAAGTTTAGTATGGTTAAGTTCAGAAAAAAATGGCTTAGTGGAAGAATGAATTTTTTTCGCACAAATAGCTGGAAAACAGAAAATTGCACTAAATGCATTTGGTGTTTGGTTGAAGTTTCTAGACAGCAATGTTAGATGCGTAGTGCTATTTCCTGGTAGGTGTGAGTGAAAGTAGTGGACGTCCACGTGAGCAAATGCCTCCTGCGTTACAACAAGGCCACATATTAGATAGTATACAGTGAAAAGTGGAAAATAGAGGAATAAACAGCCTTTTTTATATACAGAGTATGTAAACAAACAAAGTGAAATAGTATTTGTTTTTCGAATACAAACCGTACAAAATATAAAATGTCTACAAGTCTGAAAAAGTTTCAGAATGGTTAAAGGATATTTCATCGAAATAACTGCGGAATATTGTCGACCTTTTTCTGACAATATTTGGCATTTTTCAACGCTTTTTCAGCAACATTCCGCCAAGTTTTCGGAAAGTTCTTGAATATGCGGATTCTAAAAAAATCAAGAGTTAGACCGCAGTTGGAACTTGTTTTAAAAAGAGTCCGAAATCATGTGAAAGTTACACTGAAGTAGTTTTGTAAATATTCCGAAATATTTCGAGAGTCATCTTTAACAACTTCCCATGTTGTCAGGGAAAAAATACCTTTCAAGAGTCCGAAATGTTACTCAGTGAACATTTAACAAATCCTACTATTCTTCTTAAAACGATTCAATTCTTTTTTGCGTAATAATCATCACCGATAAAATCTAGTAAACTTCGAGGGCTGAAAAATGGAAATTAGTAGTACTAAAGCTGACTTACATATGCTTGAATTTGAGGCAGATAAATCGTTTTCCATAGTCATAAGATGACTTCCAACGGAAGTTCTATATAAAAATCTGCAAGAAAGTACACATCCAGCGAAGAGCACAATAATCTCTATCGGCCGCCATGACCTCCTCCAAGTATTAAAAACAAAATAGAAGACAAATGAGCCTCGATGGAGTTTTTAAATTATCCTCGGACACTGAAATATCTAATGAACGCTGGTGGCTCATGTTGAGCAAAAACTCAAGATCTTTAAAATACGCCGCAGCACATCGAGTTCATAGAGTGCTAGGAATGTGCCAAGCACACCCTATCACCTAATATAAACTTGCTAGAACTCGATGGCGTCTGATGATCTTTTCGTTGGCACTGCCACAAGTCACTGTTCAACATTCAAACTATTCGAAACGTCAATTTGATCAGGTTTATTTCTGTGCATAACGGGCGCCCTTTTTCAGTGGAGATCACCGGGAATTGTGTGCATGTGAGTAGTTAGCCTGTGTAAAGGCTGCTGGTTTCTATTGATGTAAAACATCTTTGCTCAAGGTATGATTAGATTCAGAATGTTAGCTTAAGGCAAGTGGAAGCGTAGTCTTTGGAAATGGTACGCTATATGGGCAAATAACGAATGTATGTGTAAGTGTAGTCATATGTGTGGCGTAAGTGTACTCACTACACTGTAGTATAATGCGTGTTGCCAAGACGACAAGTTGTCGGTTAGTTGTAGCTATGTTATCGAGGAGGTATTGACGAATACTCGACTTTTTTTATAGAAGTGTTGTGAATGAGTTACCAATTTTAATTGACGAAAGAACGGGTTTTTATTGAAAAGCTATTGATCTGTTGTCGAAAATACTGATGTTTTATTCGCAAGTTATTTATTTGTTGTCAAAATGTGATCGATATAGTATCGAAATTAATCGATTTGATATTGAAAAGTTATCAAAAAGCTAAAAAATTTTAATCGAAAATTTATCGATTTTTTATCGTAGTGTTACCTGTTAGTTATCGGCGTTATTCGAAAGTTATCGATTCGCTGGACGAGCTCTAGCCACCAAAAAAACAATAATATGTATTCCAGACGTTCACGCATATGTTTACATGTCAAACTTCATACGTACTTTTGTCCTCACGCCTTTTTTAATGAAGGGTGTCAGCCAAGTAGGGTTAATACATTTATACATTTCCTTGATTGTCATTAAAAATTTGGGCATTATCGATTCTTTGCCTACTCTGGTTACGAGTTCACAAGAATGCCTGCATACCGTTAGTAAGCTAAACAATAAAAATCCACGTAATAGCCGCAGCAGATTGAATCCCAATCAAGGTTTGGCTTTTCGGCTACAATGCGTAAACATGCAATGGTGGCTTGCTCCAGATCACACACACACACACATATATGCAAACACACATCTACTTTCAAGCCGGAGTATCACACCAATATACACACATACACAAAAACTGCCCTTCATTCATTCCTTTAAAAAAAATATTTGCAAGAATATTTTGCATTTCCTTTTGTGCACTTTGATCATGTGCTTGTTGTTATTACTAAATTGTGTTTGTTGCAACAGTTGCTCTTGTTAGGAAAGCTGGTTAGCACCGCATTCTACTGTAATTTCATTGATGTAATTTGTTGTTGTACAAAAGCGATTTGGTGCGCTTGATTACATATTTTGAAAACAGCCTAAAGTCTAATGATACGACAGGTCACCCTCTCTCTCTCCCCAACACATGCTGCTTCTACTGCCTACTGTGTTACATATTTTCCCCCTTTACATGTGTTTGTGCAATAAAAAATTCTGATGCGCCTATCAAAGGGCATACGCATCCTGCGCCTGTCTGTGTCGGCTGACATTGTCAATTGTGCGCCTCCGTAACGATCTCAATGGCCTGCTGTGCCACTCAGGCAGCAATTGGTTAGTTTGGTTGCCGACTGTCTATTGCTTGTTATTGCCTCCTAATCCCTTTTCTTGTACAAATATTTTCACTTTCTATCTGCTCTGCTCGTCAGCGTACAGCATTCAGAGCGAATGACTCGTTTTAATGTTTCTTTTGCGTTGACATCTGTCACACTCTTGTGTGCAATTATATACGCTTTGATGGGTTTTCAACTTTAAACTCCGGTGTGTATAATTTTAAGTGAAGGCTATATGTAGGTATGTATGTAGGTTGCACATTGTTGTGGGCTTTGCGGTTGTTGGTGACCGGTGTTGCTTCGATGCTACTATTTTGTGGAAAATTCCTGAAATGTGCTGCACTATGTTGAGTTTGTAAGTCGGAGGCTCATCTGAAAACTGCTCAAGGTATGTAGGCTGGAATGAATATGGAAACGATTAATTTGAATTTAGTAAGAAAATTTAATAAATAGTCTTTATAAGTATGTAGGTATATTAAAATCCCGTACACCGATGTACATGCCAGTGGACTCCGATACTATTCAATCGGTTTTAATGAAATTTGGTTATTGCATGTGATTTGGGTAACATAAAGATATAGAATAACTTTTGGCCAGGCTAGGTTAGGTCAGGTTGAACTGGCCGGTCCCTGAGGACCTCACTTAGTGTGAAAGAGTCCGTACTGTTACCAGAAGTTTGCTTCACCACCAAACTGAAAAACCCTATCAAAAACCAGGACATATAATATAAAATAACTCCGTCCTCTTGACAAATAGTAGAAGCTTTCTAGGATCTATGTCACTTGCTGCTTCTAGGTCTAAGAGCTGTATCACTCCTAATAGCTTGAGTCTTACCATGGCAAGCTCAGGGCATGAGCACAAAACGTGCTCTATCGTTTCTTCCTCCAACTCGCACTTCCTACATCTGCTATCACTGATCAAATCTAAATTTAGAGAGATGTGACGCCAGAAGGCAGTGTCCAGTCAGAATACCTGTCATGAGTATTCAGTCCCCTCTTTTTAATGATAGAAGCAACTTTGTTAATCTAAGGGTGTAAGACCTACTCATAATCCTCGAAATTTTACAGCCCCGCGCTTGGACTCACGCCTTTCACGCTTGGTCCATCATGTGCATCTCTCTCCCTCATTTAAACTCGTCCAACCTATTTGGGATGTCAACGGAGCAAAATTTTAGGGATGCGCCCTTTTTAGCTAGTTCATAGAACCCAATATAGATTTATGATTTTCAGTGTCCAGGGATTGCTTACGCTCTAACATATTTTTGGATGCTTTGCTATGCGATATTATTGCCTTAATTGCTGCTTGGCTGTCAATATATACACTGCTGCAGTTTAAGAAGCAAATCTCTTCCAGTGTTTCTACTGCTTTGGTTACGGCTAATACTTGAAAAACGGCTTAAAAAACGCTACAGTTATATGGAAGCTTTTAGGATCTGTTTATTTCGGATCAGCATAGTATACCGCAGACCCTACTCCTTCCACTACATTGGAACCATCTGTGTCCACATGTTCACCAATTAACCCAAGTATTTTTAATTTTTTATATTTCCGAATCTATTAGGTTTAGGTTGTAGGCTAAACGTTTGTTTATATGCCTTACGGAGACAGTGGTATTGAACTTTAAAAAGGGGTCTCCTTTATCAAAAACTTTAAAATACCTGGTTGAGTGACTCAGTATTTGAGGCAAGTAGTGTATGAAAAAGATTGGCAGGGAGCTCTGGAGCAGTAGATCCTTGGGAAGAAAGCGAGGTATAACAAGTAAGGAGGGCTAAGTTCGGGTGTAACCGAACATTACATACTCAGCTGAGAGCTTTGGAGACAAAATAAGGGAAAATCACCATGTAGGAAAATGAACCTAGGGTAACCCTGGAATGTGTTTGTATGACATGGGTATCAAATGAAAGGTATTAAAGAGTATTTTAAAAGGGAGTGGGCCTTAGTTCTATAGGTGGACGCTTTTTCGAGATATCGCCATAAAGGTGGACCAGGGGTGACTCTAGAATCTGTTTGTACGATATGGGTATCAAATTAAAGGTATTAATGAGGGTTTTAAAAGGGAGTGGCCCTTAGCTCTATATGTGAAGGCGTTTCGAGATATCGACCAAAATGTGGACCAGGGTGACCCAGAACATCATCTGTCGGGTACCGCTAATTTATTTATATATGTAATACCACCAACAGTATTCCTGCCAAGATTCCAAGGGCTTTTGATTTCGCCTGACAGAACTTTTTCATTTTATTACTATTGGTGTCCACCCATTTTACAAAGTTTTTTCTAAGTTTATTTTGCGTCAATAAACCAATCCAATACAATGTTTCATCCCTTTTTCATATTTGGTATAGAATTTCATTATTGATTTATGCATTTTTTTGATTTTTCGTAATTTTCGATATCGAAAAAGTGGGCGTGGTCATAGTCGGATTTCGGCATTTTTTTACCAAGATAAAGTGAGTTCAGATAAGTACGTGAACTGAGTTAGTAAAGATATATCGATTTTTGCTCAAGTTATCGTGTTAACGGCCGAGCGGAAGGACAGACGGTCGACTGTGTATAAAACTAGGGCGTGGCTTCAACCGATTTCGCCCATTTTCATAGAAAACAGTTATCGTCATAGAATCTATGCCCTACCAAATTTCACAAGGATTGGTAAATTTTGTTCGACTTATGGCATTAAAAGTATTCTAGACAAATTAAATGAAAAAGGGCGGAGCCACGCCCATTTTGAAATTTTCTTTTATTTTTGTATTTTGTTGCACCATATCATTACTGGAGTTGAATGTTGACATAATTTACTTATATACTGTAAAGATATTCAAATTTTTTGTTAAAATTTGACTTTAAAGAATTTTTTTTAAAGTGGGCGTGTTCGTCTCCGATTTTGCTAATTTTTATTAAGCATACATACAGTAATAGGAGTAACGTTCCTGCCAAATTTCATCATGATACCTTCAACGACTGCCAAATTACGGCTTGCAAAACTTTCAAATTACCTTCTTTCAAAAGTGGCGGTGCCACGCCATTGTCCAAAATTTACTAATTTTCTATTCTACGTCATAAGGTCAACCCACATACCAAGTTTCATCGCTTTATCCGTCGTTGGTAATGAATTATCGCACTTTTTCGGGTTTTTCGAAATTTTCGATATCGAAAAAGTGGGCGTGGTTATAGTCCGATTTCGTTTCATTTTAAATAGCGATCTGAGATGAGTGCCCAGGAACTACATACCAAAGTTCATCAAGATACCTCAAAATTTACTCAAGTTATTGTGTTTTCGGACGGAGGACGGACATGGCTAAATAAATTTCTTTTTTCGCCCAGATCATTTTGATATATAGAAGTCTATATCTATCTCGATTAGTTTATGCCGTTACGGATTACCGTTATGCGAACAAAGTAAATATACTCTGTGAGCTCTGCTCAGCTGAGTATAAAAAATTATAGAGAAAGAGAGAAGGGAGGAATAAACTTATTCTAATTGAAAAGCGTTGTTCTGAATTTTGATGTTGTTTTGCCCGGGACTTCCCTCACTAGGTTAGGTACCATGTCGATAAAGTCAGGGCTTAGCCGAACTCTATAGCGCCCGACTATGTGTCTGAGCGGTTTAGGAGCTGCATGTACATCGTTCCTCGTCATGGGTGGAAGCGGAATATCGGTGACTAATAACTGCCAGCTCCCCCAAATCCAAGGTAACGATGCCCTACAACAACAAGGTGCGCTGCTGTAGAGGACAGTTTCCTTCCCTTTATTTAATATAAGACTGTTGAGCCCGCCTTGTAGGGAAGGTGGTCATACGAACGAGATAAACAACTCAAGATCTTATGCAAAAAAGGAGGAGAAGTTAAGTGATATAAAAGCGCCACAATCAATGCGTCAGACTAGGGGAGCGAAAGTAGTGTAGAAGAAGGAGAAGGGTAGTAAGGGAGCTTTCTTGCACAACCGTGCAGCATTAAAAATTGTCCAATGCATTGAGTTTCTAGCGATATATATCAAGGTATTATTAGAGGGTCCTTTATAGGCCATGCTCATTAGACCGTGCATATATCAGCTTCAGCATTTCCCTAAAGAGGATAGAGAAGGGAGAAACCTATAGAAATGATAGGTCAACGAACCAGACCAAATTCAAGAGTTATTCTGAAACAAAACTGGCTCAACCAAAAGAGCTCCCAATAACTTCCTATCAAATATGCTTATGACTGTGTATAACAGAGCTCACCCTCCAAGAAGATTCAAAGAAAAGTGGTAACACGTTTTCTTTTTCGCGATAGCTGACGCCAATGGGAGCACAAGTCTCCATGTGCCTCCCTCTGCCTCTTCCAACTTAGTGGATTTCTCTCCCTTCCTCTGATTCCAAACTGCGGTGTCGATTTAAATACTTTCTTTGCCGGAGCGCCTTTCATATCTGTGTAAAGTTTCTACAGTTTATCATTAAACCTCCTTCGATACTCTACGTCGGCATCATGGACAGGAGCATAAGGAATTTACAAGGTTCAAAAATGTCTACGAATGGAAGTATTGGAAGTTCCCATGCACATCTCAACCTAGCTAAGACCCAGTTTCGGCGTAACCTTCTCATCCCATTAGGTGAGCGCGACCAGGGTGGTTCCACGCAATATCTTCGAAGATACCGTGCACAACGGCTAGAGTTTCTCTAGTTTTCGAACTGTACCTGCTTCAGAACATAGACTGTTTATTTAAGAGTCTCATAGCAAATTAACCAGACTTTGAGATTAATATTTCGAAATTATGCCTTAAAGTATGCTACACAAATCCAAAAATTTTGTTACAGTTTCTAAGAACACAAAAAGTTACTCATACGCCTAGTGACACAATGTAGACTTTCGTTATAAAAACCAATTTCCACTTTATAGCATTTATAAATCCAACTGCACATAATTCAACAATTAATATTAGGAAGGCGTCAGACATCAGCTAAGTAAGTGTCCTGCGGGAGAACTTTTCAATTGCCTTATATTAACTTTCTTTACTTGGCGTTTGTTGTTTTTGTTGTCTCAATACCCATATCCGTACTTATATAAACATTTTTTTCAACCATACTTATAAATGCGAATATATGTAAGTGAAGTACGGAAATGGAACCAAAACAAACATGCACTTGAAAACAAACCACAAACAATGCTTAGAGCAACAACAACAAAAACAAGCAGCAACATCTTGTTCAACGCAAAATTAAACGCAAAAAATTGAAGGAAGTTAAGAAGAAAAAATTTTCGAGTACTCAGAACGATTTCCTGCACGAAAAATGTCAACAGCACTCGAGCAATTATCTTAGGTGCAAAAACAATTTAAAACACAAACCCACCTAACAACCGGCGAGAGTCACACCAAATAGCTACGCTTAGTTGAGTGAGTTGTTGTTGAGGAAAAAAGTGAAAGCAGACGCCAAACGGTACAAGAAATATCAGGAAACTCCCAAATGCTTGATAGTCTGGAGTAAATTAATTTCTGCATTCCACAAGGAGCAACAGAACAGCAGCTACATTAAAGCTTAAATATTTTTATATGTATCAGTAGGTATTTAAAAGCCCCGTCACATTAACAGTTTTTCATATAGATGCGTTTTACTCAATCTTATGCATTATTAGTAGATTGCACGTATTTTTATGGAGAACGGTAGACTGAGCGTCACTGGCGCCATCTGGCATGGAAAAGTAGCCAACTCCCAACTTTATTGCAAGAAAAACATAAGAATAAGAATTTTACATTTGCTTTGGCTAATTGTGCTGGCACACTTTGCAAGTGAAATTATTTTTCCCACTTGTTGGTAACTTTTCTAACATTTTTCGCAATTAAAAGCTGCAATATAACAAATGAATACGACACAAAATATGTGCCCCAGCGGGTTAGGGGGTTAGAATATACCCGCGGTAGGTATGCCCGTCGTAAGAGGCGACTAAAATACCGGATTCAAGGGTTTGTGTAGCGCAGCCCATTCAGGTTGCCATCGCAATACATAGCTTCTCCAAACCCAATTGTCAACCTCACCTATCCGTGGCGAATCCTGTTTCATTAACAGCCAAGGCTCTGGCGACCCCGAACACCTCATGGATCTAGGGGATGGGAGGGCGGGATGGCCTAGAAGGTCGCATGTGGTCATAACAAATCGTTCCCGAGATGGTCGGGCTTGGTACCGGAACGTACCGGATCTGCATCCGGCAAAGGACCATCAACTCGATAACACTCTCCAAGGCCTTCGGGGAGTGCCCTTATCGCTACAACAACAACAACAACACAAAATATGTTAGCAAGTATTTTTGGTTTAAGGGAGAATGTTTATAATAGTGCTTCGCGAAATTTTGTATGTGAATGGACAAGGCGAAATAAACTTCAATTGCCAAGTCTGAAGTTCCTTCATATTTATAAACGCAACATCTTGGTTGATTGTGGCGATGTTACTACAATGCATAAGCTTGTGTTAAACGCATCTATATGAAAATTTCATTGTGCCGCGGCCTTAAGTGCAGAGTGCTTACTCAGACACAGCTTAACATCAATTGCTTCGTTTGCCGCTCGCTTGTGCGCTTGGCTCCTTCGCAAACGAAAGGTGGAATTGTGCCGAATGTTGACAAAAAGTGGCTTCATTTAAGTTGTTGATGGTGGGGTTTTTTTCATTGTCTGAGTTATTGTAATTAAAACCACAATCAAATGCGCTTCAATATGTTACAAATGCTTAAGGGAAAATTTACAATGTCACTGACACATGCACACATCTGTAGCTGTTATATGGTTGTGTGTATACAATGAGTATATACTTAACATTTATAGATTGCTTTCCATATGAAGTATATAGGAATATGTTACCATGTGTATGTATGTATGTGTGTCCTACGAAAATATTTAAATATGTTAGGTAGTAAGTTTACTGTTATATAACTGCAACGTACATTTATGACTATTCAAAGACTATATGCATCTAGTGTGGCTGTTTAAAGTATTTAAATCTCTTGAGTAATGTAACAATTATTTCCTATTTAAAATGTAAATTATTTCGACCGGATGAGTACATAGGACATAAATACCTAATTGAGCGGTTGTTATTGTTTTTGTAGCGATAAAGATGATTTCACGTTGATTTTGGCGAGAGTTATCGATGGCCTTTCCCGGATATATGTAGATCCGCTACGTCCACGAAACATTCACCATTAAGGTATAAACCCGACCATATCGGGAACGATGTTGTTGCATTAACAGTGCTTCGCCAATTCAATGGGCACGACCACTCAAAAATTGTCATCAAAGTCCTCTAACGGGAGTCCAAGGAAACTGGCTGTTTCAATAGGGGCGGACCATGGGGAGATAGGTGTTAGTGCCGTAGGTTCCACATTACAATTGATAAAATGGTTGGTGTCATGTGGGGACACATCGCATGCAGGACATACATTGCGTATGTCGTGGTTGATTCTGGACAAGCAAGAGTTTAACCTGTTACAGTATCCAGAACTAAGTTGGGACAGGGTGACTCGTGTCTCCTTTGGTAATGTGCTTTCTTCTTCTGCAAGGGTGATATATTGCATATTAATAACTGGGTTCACCGGGCGCGTCCCGATAAAGGCGTTTACAGATTCTGTGGGGATTTGAGGACCTGCTTATGCTTGGCAGGTGCCGGAACTCGTCATAGTGCCTATGGAGATGTTCCCTTAATCCCGCGGAGGCGCTGCTAGATCAAGCAGTTGTTTGCTAGAATATGCTGGTTTTTGACAGTTAACCAAAAACTGCTTGTTCAGCATTTCGCTGTGCTCTTTAATGTTGAGCTCTTCGGCCTCACTATGTAGGTGGTGTTCGGGGGTCACAAGAATTTTTACAGGCCTTTAGCCTCTTCCAGTGTGTATTTTTAAGACCAGACGACCAAACTGGTGACGCGTAGCTCATTAGCGGCCGGCCAATTGCTTCGTACGTGGTTAGGAACGTTTCTTTGTCTTTTCCCCATGTGCTGCCGGCAAGCGACTTGAGGATTTTGTTGCGACTTTGTACTTTGGAAACAATTCCTGTGGCATAGCCTTGAAAGGTTAGAGTCGAACGTTACCCCTAAGATCTTTCGGTGACTGACAGTCGGTAGTGTGACACCATTGACGCGTACGTCGTAAACAGAGTGGCCGTGGATTTTGTCGGTGATAATGCCAAGTTGCGCGAGGTGAAGAAACTGGAAAAATTGGGGAGATAGCTGTTTATTTTAGAAACTAATTCATCAATCGAAGGGCCAAGTCCCGAGCCATAATCGTGCTGTCCTCATCATAGGAAATGATTGTAACTCCCTTAGTTTTGATATGTAGAAATTGAACAGAAGCGGGGATAGGACAACACCCTGTGGAATCCCCTGTATATTTACTAATCGAATTGCACTACTCGAATAGTCGATGATTATTCGAATAACCGCAACGCAACGACTATTCGAATACTTTATTAAAATCGAACGTTCAATTTGTATTTATAAGTTAAGTATTCGCACCGAGTACAATTCTGTTCAAAGAACACCACAACAATCACTTCGTAAGAGCGAGGTAGGCCTATGGACAAACTCAGCAGGGACTCCCTGGGCACAATCATCAATACTCACTTCCCTGGATGCGATCTAGCACCAGTAAAAGAATCTCTCTGCAGGGCACTCTCAGCCCTCAGAGGGCTTACTGGACAGGATAATAGACAGCGAAAAGATCAGGTTTGCTATCAATGGCTTCTCTCCATTCAATCGCCTGGTCTGGATGGCGTTATCCGGTAATGCTACAAAAACTAGGTGACCCAATGATCCTCTGGCTGGAAACGGTATACAGAGCGAGTATCGCCCTGAACTATATTCCACAAAGCTGGAGAAAAACAAAAGTAATCTTTCTGCCAAAAGCGGGCAGACGCACACACGAAATGCCAAAGACTACAGGCCAATAAGCCTCACATCCTTCATGCTCAAGGTCCTTGAGAGGCTTCTGGATATCTATATTAGATCAATAATAACAGGACCAAATCTGTCAAAGGCACAGCACGCCTACATGAAGGGTAGATCCACGGAGACCGCCCTCCATGAGCTAACGGGTTTTGTGGAAAGATCACTACACTACAAACAATTCACACTAGCAGCTTTCTTAGATATAGAAGGCGCCTTCAACAACATCGAAACCGGCACAATTGTGGAAGCCGTGCAAAGGGCCGGAGTTGACAACCACATCTGTGGATGGACTCATCAATGCTGGAAAACAGAACCATACAAGCGGATATGGGTCTCAGTGACAATGACCCTGCAAAGTGGGTAGAGGTACACTCCAGGGCGGGGTCCTCTCGCCACTACTCTGGGTCATTGCACTGAACGTGATACTACTCGAAATCGACAAGAATGGTTTCAAGGCTGTAGCATACGCAGACGATGTGGTCATTGCAGTCTCGGGGGCTTTTCCCTCCACGGTAAGCGACATCCTTCAGGGTCCGCTAAGCAGACTGCACACCTGGGCAACATCCTGCGGCCTCAACATCAACACTAGCAAAACAGAACTGATACTGTTCAGTAGCAGAACAAAAATACCAACTTTTCAACTATCCTCAACAGATAGAACGGAACTCTCGCTCTCTACTAGTTAAGTACATAGGCGTCGAAATAGACAACAAGTTAAATTGGAAAACCAATATCGAAAAAGAGTAGAGAAGGCGTATATCGCATACTACTCGTGCAAGAGAATAGTCAGCAGAAATTGGGGGCTAAAGCCAAAACTTATGATGTGGCTCTACACGGCGGTCATAAGGCCTTCCTGGCGTACGAAGCAATAGCATGGTGGCCTGCCCTGAACAAGCAATACAACACTAAAAAACTAGACAAAATACAAAGGGCAGCATGCGCAGGGGTAACAGGTGCACTCAGATCGTGCCCGACGGATGCACTAACGTTATACTTAACCTGCTGCCACTGACCCTCCACAACAGGTATACAGCGATCAGCACAGCCATCAGACTAAGGGGTCTAAATGCTGAAAATAAAAAGGTTATGGACCCAGTGACGTCCTAACAAGGCTCACCGATGTGGATTCGACAACAGATTACCTCTCGAAAACACTGATTTTCGACAGAAATGACAATGTGCAGATACCCTCTAGAACGGATTGGTCGGACGACAGAATTGGCAGGGAGGAGCCCACCTCACTCTACACTGACGGTCCAAAATGGACTGCGGCGTCGGTACAGGTGTCTACTCCAACCAACTAAAAGTCGCAATCCCCATCCGTCTTCCAAACACTGCCAGGATAGACGGTAAGGTAGTTATATGCTCCGACAGCTAAGCGGCACTCAAAGCGCTATAATCACTGTACACATCCTCTAAATCCGTCGATAACTGTAAGAGGGTGCTCCGTGAAGCAGCCAACCAAGCAGCTGTCACTCTCAGCTGGGTATCCGGCTAAAGGAACATTGACGGCAACGAAAAAGCGGATGAAATAACAAAGGAAGGAGCATCGTTAGACATCACGGAAGAAGCCGCGGTGCAGCGACCACTCAGATCAGTTCAAAGAGACATTCTCACCTATCTAAGGAAAATAGCAATCCGCGATTGGAACTCTACGAACACCTGTAGAATCACCAAATTAATATGGCCAGACTACAATCAGAAAAGAACCGATGACCTACTAAATATGTCTAGGAAGGAAATATATAGAATCACGGCCACTATTACAGGGCACTGGCCGTTTGGCACACACGCGAATAGAATGGGTATCCACTACAATGAGAGGTGTAGGAGCTGCAGACAGGAGGGTGCCGAGGAATCGGTTACTCACTTTCTCTACGAGTGCCAGCCCTCGCGAATTTTCGATCCCGAACTCTAGGCAGTTATGTGTTTCCGGACTTAAGGGCGGTGTCAAACTGCCGAATCAAGGACATCAGTAGGTTTATTGATCTAACCAAGTGGTTTGAGTAAAACTATACGCAGGGTACATCAATCCAAAACGTAATTGGTTCCAGGAGGAAGTGCATCAAAATGGCGCCTAGAGCGCTACTTGGGCCCGCTCGATAGCCGGGCAGCACAGCAACCAAGTATTCGCAACAAATGAACCACAAAAATGTCTCGCCTTTGGTGAATCGTTGTTAATTTGATTTGGTGTCCCTTAGTGGAATTTTCTGAACTTTCTGATTACGGTGAAAAAACCGTAAGTTGGCATTCCTCTGCTGCGGTGTCATCTTAAGCATTTTTTGGCTGGAGCGTTTTCATCCATTCGCATAACATAACCTAGCCAGCGAAACCTTTGGGTTTTTATTCGGTGCACCATCATCATATCTGCGTAAAGCTCATACAGCTCATTATTATAACTCCTTCGTTACTAGCCAGAACCGAACAGAACCACAAGGCTGCCAAAGCGCGAATGCGTATGCGGCCAACCTTTACAAGGAGTTCTATGATAAACTACAAAGACATCGACAACTAACTCGTTTGATCAGGGAATCGATCTTAGGCCTTACAGAAGTAAAATTCCGGTTTAAAATATGGGCAATGATAGTACTAGGCTTCGGCATAAAATGATACGCGAATCAATATGTTTCTACGTAATATGTATGCACTTTAGAACCTCCAAGCTCTCACTCGTTCAAAGTGATACTCACAAAACAGGGAGCTGATTATTACACTACTTGGCTCTACATTTGCTTTATAAGAGTAATATTCGACTTATCGATGAAATCGAGCAAGGGCATATTTCTCACATACTCTTTAGTGAATGATAGCACTACGGACTCGTTCATCTATGTAAGGTCTTCGCGGACCGACCATCTCAACTTAATCGTACTGGATCTGCGGACATAATAGGGTTTCTTCTGAACTTTAAAAATACTTGAAAAGCTACAGGCCTGCCAAAATACTCAGAACCGCCACGGGATGTCTTCTTATGTCCCAAGAACACCATATACATAATGAGGCGAGAATACTCCCCATTAGGGAGAGAAATGAAATGCTTACTAAACAGTTTCTGTTGAATACCTAGAAACCTCTGGCATCCCAGCAGACACCTGATTGATGAGCCTATACCGCCCGGGCTTAAGGAGTCATTTCCGTAAACATTATGAGGATTTACGGCACCTGAGAACACCGCCGTATGAAGCTAAAAAGTACAAACAGGTCCACGGTGAAATCCACGAACAGGCGTCGGACCTCTATGCCGGGAATTTCCCGGTGAATCCTGTGCTCAATGAACAATACCAAAACCTACAGATGAGGAACGTACTGTGCCTAGGAAAGCGCGCGTCACTCTAGCTCATCTTTGATCTGGGTACTGTAACAGATTAAACTCTTACCTATCCAGAATCAACCCCGACATACAAACATATGTCCTGCTTGTAAATGTGCTCCCATGACAGCACCCATCTCTTTAACTGTATTGTGGAACCAACTGCTCTAACACCCTTCTCATTATGGTCCACCCCTGTTGAACAGCAAGTTTCCTTGCACTCCCGTTAGAGGACTTTGATGACAATTTGTGATTGGTCGCACCTATTGGGATGGAGCGAAGCACTGCTACAACAAACAACAACAACATGTATGGTTGTCGCTACACAAAAAGAAACATTTCTTGGCTAATACTGTCACTTCTCGGTATTTTTTGTGTCACACAGTCTTACTTAATCAAAAGGTGAAGAAATGTTTCATGAGTTACTCAAGTAAGAATTACGTAAATAATAGAATGCCAGTCTTAGACAAATTTGCAAAGGTAATCCGAACAATCCATCAGTTAGAATTTGTGAAAGGCCCAGCGGGTTCCCACATCCTTAATGCGCTTTGTACTAAAGATTTTATAAAAACACATTTTGTTGCAACTTATTTGATGCCAGTAAAAATTCTGGTTTCAAAAAAGCCTGCCACTTGCTGCTGCGTAAACATACACACAAAGGTACGGTTTTCTTTATGCTGTAGAATCCCACTGATGTTGGCTTTTGTATTCACATTTGTGCTTTTGAAGCAAAAGTCATTTCGATGAAATCCCACAAGTCGTCCTGCTTGTCAAATAACAAAATGAAAAAATTGTGCGTAGATGGCAGTCTTATACTTGAACTCATACCCTGTAGTCAAACCACTATTTAGCTGTAAACTGCTTCTGGACAAGAATAAAATCAAAGACTAACTAAGCAACCAATTATCATTTTTTCATATAAGTATCGTTATTTTTAATATGGAGATACCATGCGATAATATGGAACTCGTAAAAAACCGTTGCATCTCACATGGTTTGAAATAGAGAGGTTGCCTGGGTATTTCGAGTCACTTTAGTTATAATGCAGATGTCACTCACAAAATTCCAACGTTTGACATACGTTTGCATCACTGGAGCAATGTGTACTTGTCCAAATGCTGCTCGACTAACCCGGCCACACACAGTAGTAGAACAACATCACGGCGCACACTAGCGAACATAGCTAAAAAAGGATGCGACAGTGCAAAGTAATTCAGTTCGGTAATATGGATAGACCGACGGAGCAACTTCCACTCATCCAATATCCAAGGATGACATTGCCAGGATCTTAAGATTTTAAAACGGTTTCAAATAGAATTGGGCACAAGGCTTCATGGGACACCTCTTCAGTTAGGGTTTCAATAGGGACCATACACATGTATGGTACACGGAATATTCGACCTAAAATAAGAATATCCATACTAATGGGACGGTTTTCCGAGAAATTTTCAAGCGGAAGTATTAGCCATGTCTGTGTGCAAAATAAGTACGCAACGTGGAGGTCATAAACTCGACTGAAATAAAATCAAATCAGCCTCACTAGTTCTTGACAGTGTGGATAAGATGAATCGCTTAGCTACCAGTAACAGCATCGGGCTGCTCTGTGTTCCAGGCCACAGAGAATGGAGGCCAATGAGCAGACACGCAACCTTACCAGGAAGACAAGTACTTCTAGGCCTTCAAGACCTGAGCACTTCATAGCAGTAGGTGACTTACACTGATTAAATAATAATTATATTTAAAAAAAAATTTATTTACAAAAAAATAAGTTTAAATTAAACAAGTAAGGAAGGCCAGTTCGAGTTTAACCGAACATTACACACTCAGCTGACAAATTACAGCTTTCAAAGCTTTTAAATTACTTTCTTTTAAAAGTGGGCGATGCCACGCCTATTGTCCAAAATTTTACTAATTTTCAATTCTGCGTTATAAGGTCAACCCACTTACCCAGTTTCATCGCTTTATCTGTCTTTGGTAATGAATTATCGCACTTTTTCGGTTTTTCGAAATTTTCGATATCGAAAAAGTGGGCGTTGTTATGGTCCGATTTCTTTCATTTTTAAAAGCGATCTGAAACGAGTGCCCAGGAACTTACGTGGATTTTACTAATATACCTCAAAATTTACTCAAGTTATCGTGTTTACGGACAGACGGACGGACGGACGGAAATGAATTTATTTTTTCGCCCAGATCATTTTGATATATAGAAGTCTATATCTATATCGATTAGTTTATGCCTTTACGGGGTACCGTTATGCGAACAAAATTAATATACTCTGCGAGCTCTGCTCAGCTGAGTATAAAAAGAATACGCTATCGAATGAAAAGGAATATCTGAGGAGTCTACACTGGAACAAGAACCATAGGGCTGAGACAGGCAAAGATATTGCCAGGGGGCATACAACACCAAGCGATAGAGAGCTAATATAAACTTCTCCACAAGTAAAAGAAGCATGCTAACCAGGATTCTTATAGGCCACTACAGACTAAAGAGTCACATGCACACGCTGGGCATTTGCGCTACCGGCATCTGTCGGATAAGAGTGCAGAGCACATCCTTCTCGACTGCGATGCCATAACGAGGTTAGGTTACATTAGGTTGAACTGGCCGGTACATGAAGACTTCACATAGACTGAATGAGTCCGTAGGGTGACCAGAAGTTTGCTTGACGGCCAAACTGAAGAACGACAAAACTGAACGGAACAAAAACTATGACCTATGCCTCTTGCTGCTTCTAGATCTGACAACGGTGTCATTCGTAATAGCTAGAGTCTTAGCTTGGCAGGCGCAGGGCATGAGTGCAAGAGGTGCTCGCTCGTTTCCTCCTCCAACCTGCACTTCCTACATCTGCTGTCACTGATCAAGCCTAATTTAAGAGCATGTGACGCCTGAAGGCAGTGTCCAGTCAGAATACCCGTCACGAGTCTACAGTCCTCTTGTTTTAATGCTCCGACCACCGTGGTGTGATGGTAGCGTGCTCCGCCTATCACACCATATGCCCTGGGTTCAACTCCCGGGCAAAGCAACATCAAAATTTTAGAAATAAGATTTTTCAATTAGAAGAAATTTTTCTAAGCGGGGTCGCCCCTCGGCAGTGTCTGGCAAGCGCTCCGATTGTATTTCTGCCATGAAAAGCTCTCAGTGAAAACTAATCTGCCTTGCAGATGCCGTTCGGAGTCGGCATAAAACATGTAGGTCCCGTCCGGCCAATTTGTAGGGGAAAATCAAGAGGAGCACGACGCAAATTGGAAGAGAAGCTCGGCCTTAGATCTCTTCGGAGGTTATCGCGCCTTACATTTATTTATTCATTGTTAGGATAAGTTTGTAAGACCGACACATGACCTTCGACACATTTTTGGCCCGCGTTTGGGTCCACGTCTTTCTCACTTGGTCCATAATATGCATCTCTCGCCTTCTCTTAATCTCGCCCAATCTAACTGTGACATCTACAGAGCAAGCTTCGAGGGATTTCCCCTTTTTAGCTAGTTCATCCGCCTTTTCATTCCCATATGCCCTGGGATCCAATATAGATATAGGCTTCTCTCTGCCCCGATCCTTATAAGTATTACACTCTACCACACTTTCAGATGCTTAGCTATGCGAGATTATTGCCGTAATTGCTGCTTGGCTGTCCATATAAAAGTTGACGCTGCTGCTGTTTAAGCTATTTTCTTCCTATGTTTTTACTGCTTTGGCCACGGCTACTACTTCCGCCTGGAAAACGCTATAGTAATATGTCAGCTTGTAGGATCTGTTTATTTCCGGATTAGCGCAGTATACAGCAAACCATACTTCTTCCACTTCTTTGGTACCATTACGAGAAGGAGACTATAAATATTCGGCCTACTCAAGCTTAAAGGTAACATATAAACTTGATGAAACCGAGTGACATACTCGATTTTCTGGGGATACTCGTCTTGGACCAGCTACTGTGAAGAGAGGAGGGCTCAATTTATCTACAGGTCGCAGTGCATTACCTCAAACAATTCTATTCAAGTTCCAAATATTCAACAAGGTACCCGACTAAGCAATGGCCAGAACCATGCGTAATAAAGATCCAAAAAGGTTCTTTTATTTATAGGAACTTTCTTGGAGTACTATTTCTTAAGCTTTAAGTAAAAAATTATTATAAGTGATGTATATCCCTGTCCCCGGTAACCATCATGACAAAGCATGTCTCCTTCTTGTTTTTTTGGACTTTTTAAAGATTTTTCCAGCAGACTATATACCAAACAGAGAAACTTCTTTGTACACAGCTATTCAGTTTGCTAATCAAAAAAAATATGAAAAATATAACATCTATATTTTTTTCGTTCCTTAACCACTGTGCGCCGTTGCACTGTGAACACAAGGAAAAGGTCGTGGCATAGAAAAACAAAGAAAATAAATTTAATAACTACTTTTTCGCCTCCAGATACTTCAGTGTTCTGCAAAACTTTAGATTTTATTTGGTACAAATTTGATCTTTTTAGGACTAGTTCTATATTATTACGTTGTAGACTGGTGTGTTTCCTGACTAGATTTTTGTTCAAGTGTCGGGTATTTACGAACTCATTCACCAGATTTTTTGTTGAACTAAATTGCATTGGGTAGGCAATAGCGGAGACAATATTAAGAATAAAGATGTAGCAGGAAAGAAAAATCATGTGAAGCAAGCTTCACAAAATTGTAGTAGGACACATTCACCATTTACCACAGCAGAATGTGTTAAACTACCACTGTCAGTATTTGTTATTTAACAATTATTTGTGCACTTTTATTCAGCTAATGTGTTCAGAATTTTAACTTTTACTCTCAAAACTCCAATGCAGTGTATTTGTGTGCTTAAATTATGTTAAAAATTTGGTTAGAGTTTTAGTGTGGTATAAGTGACTACTAGAATTTTGTTACGCTCCGCTGCTTTCAACCGAAGTTTGCGCTTGCAACATCTCTATTCTTAATATTGTCTCTGGCAATAGCTCACTTTTTTGCCATTTTACCGTTAGTACGAATCCTACAAGTATATGAAATATAAGAATAAACTCAGACTTGACGTAAGCGACTGTTGTGACAAACGTGCGCTGTTGCAACAAAAGTACTTAAATCATTTTGTGTCACAAACACACTTATGCCTTCGTAAAGCTATTCTTTGTGTTATTCCAGTTTCTTCGCATATGCGATATGACTTTGAGCGCTCTCCCTCTCCTCCGCCTGAATATTTGTGTGACATGTGAAATGTCCTTGGTCGCGTTGCCTACGCATTTGCCGACAAGAAAACTCATAAAGGTGATGCGAACACCAACTGCTCCTTATTACTATGTGTCCTCGCTACATACGAATTTTAACTATTTTACTTTTCTTAGCAGTGGCACAAGCAGAGCAATAGTGATGGAGGATCCTCTTCCTACACTTAATACTGATGACAATCGTAATGTACTTTATGAGTACTAGAATAATAGTTGCGTATGTTGAGTGTAGTTGCGTAATACTTATGAGGTCATATAAAAGGGAAAGGGTAATTGAGACATAAGTTCATAAGTGCTTTATGTGTCAGCGCTACCTTCGCATGAGAAAATAATTGCGCGATAAATCATATAAAAATAAATGAAAAGTCAAAAGTAGTTCTTGTATAAAGTAAAGCTTAAAGAAACTTGAATAAAAGAAAGAAGTGATAGAAACTGTTTTGGAAACCTACTTCCATACATTTATTTGTAATATATGGACATGTGTTTTGAGTGCCTTAAAAGAAAATTAAAACATTGCTACAAAAATAAATAAAACCCAAAACGCCCAACTTAAAACGCCTACGAATATACCAGGTTATGAAGGCAGTCAACACAGATAGGACTATCCAGATATACTCCTTCTTCTCCTTCACCTTAGATAGATTGCATATATCATTTTGGAGCAAAAAGACATAGCAGCGGTCCAGTAGACAAAAGATGCCTTCGCCCTCTCCGAAAATGAGGTCGACTCTTGGAACGGATTCCAAAATTATCAGGATGTCCGTCACCGTCCGTTATGTGCGCACTCCACATGGTGCGATTATCTCTGGGACTCTCACTTGTGGAACCCAATATACAGACACGCTCCTGTGCAACGAAGAAAATTCCCGCACTATCGCAAGGAATTTTTTCCTCTCTAACATGATAATTACTAAACTTGCTCTCGATCCTACCTCCTTTTTCTGCTAACTACGAGAAACTCGAAATAAGAGACAAGCCAAAAGGGTAATAGGGTCTTGCAGCATCTACTACAGTGCATAAGGACGAAAGTGCAAGTCAGACCTAAGGTGCTAGATTTGTAGCGAGAAAGAAACTGTGCCACCTAGTACTGTCGCTCCTCACTCTGTTTCCTTCCTACACATCTAAATATGACGCGGCCGAATTCGATTTGGATTGTTTTTATGAGAAACTGGAAAAGAAATACGCCTCATTGGGTGTGTCACCCCAAAGTCATGCGTGCCGACTTCAACGCCAGGATGAGCAGTGAAGGCGACAGCTGCTGACTAAGCGCACTGGGAGTATAATCTCTCACTCACTACAAGATTACAAGACGTATGACGGAAGATTATAAGACCGGGAAAAATTCTCGGAGTGATAAATGACATACAAATCGAACTTCATATTAGATTACGAGATTACCGCAAAGAGTTGGTTAAGATAATGCATCAAATTTTATGCAGAATATGGTCGGGCGAAAACATGCCTGCAGACTGAAACTTAAAAAACCCGTTCCAATGAGAGTGGTATTGTCCGGCATATTTAGATATATCTATTGCATTCACGAATGACTGCAGTTTACTATCAGAAAACTGATTGAGCCTTATTAGTACGACGTCAGACTTGTTAAGTCCTTTATCTATCAGATCTTCACGAAAGGTTAACCCCTGAAGAGGATTCATCATTGTAGAATATCGCCAGTTCGCTCTTACAGTCCTGCCCAAGAGTCTGATAACAGTCGACACGATACGACTAGCACTAGAGGAACCAAAATGTTCACAGTATAAAGCATGCCTGTTGTAAATCATACGGAGTATTTTTACGGTGGCAACAACAACAACGATTTGGCTTTATCGATAGCGGTCAACATTGACATTATTAAAAGCTCTTCGATTCAAGAAAGCCTAGTTGTTGGACCAACCTTTACAAGGGGTATGCTTGTATATCGATAACACCCGAGGAATTCTTCTTCGTATGCAGTATTATCCAAGATAATTATACTTTCTCTGACAGATTAAGTGCACTTTCTACGTTTTCGCAACTTCTCTAAGTGTCTCGTTTGGCCCTTTTTTCTAACTAATAACTACCCACTCCAACCTTTTAGAGTTTCCAGTCCACAGGTCATCTACTGCTGTTTGATCTTATTGAAAACATGTTTTCTGAAAGTCCCAAGGAAATCTAGTACCTTCGTCCACCGCTCTACTAAAGTTATCTACTCGCTTAAAGTTGCCAAGACGCGATTTAAGAAATTTGAAGGGTAGTAACACTTCCAGAACTTCCAAATGTTTTTAAAGACAGTTTTCACCATAGGACACAAGCTTAACTATACAATAAACTATAATATAACTATACAATAAAAAGGACTGCAAGTCTCAAAGCTTTCCCGAGACTCTAGGGATTGTCTTTGTTGCCAAAGCAACAAAATTTTGCAGGAATTCTGGTAAGGTTATGTAGAACTGGCCGGTCAATGAGGGCCTTACATAGTTTTTATGAGTCCGTAGTGTTACCAGAAGTTTGTTGAACAACCAAACTGAAAAATCCTGTCAAAAACTTGGCAAATACTAGAAGCTGTCTAGGACCTATGCCACTTGCCGCTTTTAGATCTGAGAACTGTATCACTCCTAATACTGGAGTCTTAGCCTGGCAAATGTAGGCTACGAGCACAAAACGTGCTCGATCGTTTACTCCTTCAAGCCACACTTCCTACATATTCTTCCAGTGACCAAGCCTAATTTAAAGGCATGTGACGCCAGAAGGCAGTGTATAGTCAAAATATCCGTCATGAGTCTACAGTCCTCCCTTTTTTAATGATAGTAGCAACTTAGTATAGGTTGTAAGACCTACCCATAATCTACGATACTATACAACCACGTACTTGGACCAACTTCTTTCCCGCTTGGTCGATCATGTGCACCTCTCGCCTTCCCTTAATCTCGCCCAATCTAATTGGAATGTCTACGAGCAAGCTTTAAGGTATGCACCCTTTTTAACTAGTTCATCTGCTTTTTCATTTTCATCTATTCCCATATGCCCTGAGACCCGATTTAGATGTATGCGTTGCCCTGTCCTATTCTCTTCCAGTGTTTATACTGTTTGAGTTACGGCTAATACTTCTGCCTGAAAACGCTTTGGCAGCTTGTAGAATCTGTTTACTTCTGGATCAGCACAGTGTACCGCAGACCCTACCCCTTCCAAGGCTTTGGGGAGTGTTATCGATGTTGATGGTCCTTTGCCGGATGCAGATGCGGTACGTTCCGGTACCAAGCCCGACCATCTCGGGAACGATTTGTTATGACCACATGCGACCTTCTAGGCCATCCATCCATGAGGGGTTCGGGGTCGTCAGAGCCTCGGCTGTTAATGAAACAGGAGTCGCCACGGACAGGTGAGGTTGACAATTGGGTTTGGAGAAGCTATATATTGCGCTGGCAACCTGAAAGGGGTTGCGCTGAATCTATTTGGTATTTTAGTCGCCTCTTATGATGGGCATACCTACCGCGTTTATATTCTAACCCCATAACCCGCGGGGGCCACCTCTATTGTGGCTTTAATCCCTGATAGAGGATGACGAAACTTCGGATAAACCTTTAATATTGCTATATTATTTCTTTTTTTAAACCGAAAGGCTCGAAAAAAGGCAGGGCGTAAGTAATCAATATTAATTGAAAGCAAAAAACAGAAGCTAAAACTAATACTCAAGGATCATAAAGCAGCTTCACTAAACAACTAAATATACGTCAGATCTAACGAATTACTTTTATGAAAATGTGATTTGTCTGAATTGGCTACGTTTCTGTGGCCACAAAAACACATTCAAATCAATGAGATTCATCAAAATGCGCAAAAGCGAAAAACTTTTCGAAAGAAACTAATCTTGAGGTAAGTGAGACGAGGAGCCAGCAAAGTTATGGAAAACTATTACAAGCAACAGGAGGCGACCAAACCGACGTACAATGCACCGCTTCTAAAGAAAAGTCAATTCAATAAAGAAAACAAATCCAACAAAACCTCACACATATGCACATTCCGATTTGCACAAGAGATCTTCAGGAACAAATTCGCCAATTTCGAGATATAAATCTAAAAAAACTATTAGAAACGATTGCAGTGGCTACATTAATGCCGCTGCACTACGGTAGCTCAGTGTTAGCATTCTGATGTGTAGTGACTTATACGAGCGCACAAGCTGCGAGAAAACTTTTCCACCGGAAAAACGTAATGTTTAGCAATTGTTGAACTGAGTTTGAAGCAAGCAAACTCCCGCAATAACTTTGTCTTTCGAAAAGCGATGCATTCAAGATTGTGAGGTAGGGCAAGCACCCAAAAATTGGCACAATCCGCCGTGTGCATGCAGTTCGATATTGTTTGTGCGTTGTTTAGTGCTGTACAGCAACGTAATAATACGTAAGGCAACGTGACTTGAAATTGGAGTCAAGCAGACTGGCTGGTGGCTGTGTTCAATTGCCGGCACGCATGTGTGTAGGTGAGTTGCACTTGCAGCATTTGGTGCATCTATGACGAAGCTAATTGAATTTAATTGGCCACTTAATGGTTCAATGATCTTGGTCAAGTATTTAGATTGCGATAGTAGCGTATAAACGTACCAAGGACCTCTTCATCATCCACGGGCTTATGTCGGCACAAACACACACTGTTTTGGTGGGCAGTTGAAGCCAAGTAGTTTTTTTTATTCCGAGAGACGTCCAAGCTTAGCCCTTTCATGACAAATGGGTTTTTATATAAGAACAGCTACTTCGAGGAAAAAGAAGAAAGTCGTCACAAGAGCTTCATGACAAGATTTAATGACATTAAATTTTGATGTTCTAATAACAGACATATATTTACTTCGCATCTTCCTGGCTTTCAATAATTCTATGTTGTTGATGATGACACCTCAGTATCAGTAACATACTTCTTCTCAAGCAGATATACCGTCTGAAGCGACTTCGAAAATTTAAATTAGTCAAGACTACCCGATGGAACGACGTTTGGGTTTAGTTCACGAGCTTTCCACACTCATATCCGGTAAAGTACTGTCATTAAACGCCGCATCTCCAAAATCTTCAGCGAGCTTATTATGCGGCTATTATTACAACAACGAAAACCTTATTAATACGTATTCCTAACGAGGATACACGCCCTCGGTCTACCTTTTCTATTTGTGTAAAAAAGGTTGTAGTTTGTTGTCTGGAGGAACTTTGGCAACGTCTTGCTCGTGGGAATTCCCGCGAGAAGACGTCCGCGCATTTGATGACCCTGCAGCCCTCGACAGATTTCATCATAGTTGTAGGCGGGAGCTGGAGCTTGTCTCTCCATCAGATATTCGTCCTCAATGGAGCTTCACTCTCCACAACCGGCCTCCCATTATTGTTCCCAGCATACATAAGACCAACCTGGGGGTGATCTCTGACCACTCGCTATAGGTGTGCCTTGCCAATGCTGAAGCACAATTGGAAGAGCCCTAGTTCTGTGTGAACCTGCCCGTTTGCCAACTGTCGTGGTTTTGGTTTTTGCAGTTTCGTACTCCTGGACACAGCTTCGCACCCTGGCCTCGGTACATAGCTCGGGGACTACGCCATTCATTTCATTATTGGTGATCTTCTCTAGTATGAACAAAATCCTCAGGAGCCTAGCCCTCGGCAGTTTTCCTATGACTTCTTTGATTTTCGGGGAGCCAGTGTGGCTTTCTTTCCTAATTTCTGGTCAACGATTAGCTTGGAGCAACGCGGCACTATAACTGATAGCCAAGCACTTCTCTGACTTGATGACGCCCACCCAGTTACTTTATTAGGAGATCGAAAGCGTCCCCAATTTGCTCTCATTTCCCTTTCCTTCCTTTTTATTTTTATTTTCTTCCATATTGCTCCCACGAGTAAACTGGATGGGGTTCGCCCGCCTGGTAGAAGCATCATACCGTGGGGTAAGGCACTTATGCAATCGACCTTGCCAAGGCATCGGAGAGGACCGTTCGTGGTCAGGTATTTAAAAATTTATATAATAGACATCCGCAGCCGTTAACTCGAGTAGCTCTACACATTGCCTTACGGAGGTGTTGGTGCGGCGATGCCCACATTTCTCATTCGTCCCCATGAACAAGCCTAACAGAACTATAGGGTATATGGGTGTTTTATTTTAGTTTGTCTCACATTGGTAAGAATGAAAGAAGGAGCTCTGACGGTAGCTGACTTGAGATATTGTGGCGGTTTTGTTACAAGCACTATTAAAACAAGTGCTCAATTTTAAGGTAACTCATAGTCGTTCGGCACCGTGTTGTGCTGCTCCTCGCAGTCTCTTCCCCTGGTGACAGACCCCGCGGACTACCGATTTTGCCGAAGACTACCGATCGATCCGATACCGTCAACCGACCCCGTCCGGAACGAGCCGCCGCAGTCCAGGTAAACACCATCGCTAACCCACTTTCCCTCTCACCACGGCCCTGGTACGCGCTCCGTAGCCCACCGCCGCTGCCGTCGCATCGTCGCCCCTCTGGTGCCGCCGCTGCTTTCATCCCGCCGGTGCTACGCCGATCGTTGGCCGTCCGCCATACTACCGCCGTGCCCATCCCGCCTTGCTGGTGCCGCCGCTGCCACACCAACCACAGGCCGTTCGCCGCCCTATCGCCATTCAGCCGCCGCTGCTACGACGACCGTTGACCGTTCGCCATCTTACCGCCGTTAAGCCGCTGCTACGACGACCGTTGGCCCTCCGCCTTCCTACCGCCGTTAAGCCGGTGCTTCCGTACCACCGTACCAATCCGTCCATTACCCGACCGTTCAACCGCCCTACCGAACCTCCTCTACTTCACCGACCGTTAGCCGCTACTCCGCCCTCTCGCCATCTTGCGACGGTAAGCTGCTGCCCGCTTAATTTCTCCAGCCGTGTGTGCGTGTGTTCGTAACACATAAATATTGTGTATTTATTTAGTAGGGGTTTGTGGGACCTTTACTGGATTCTGGATTGACTGAGCGTTACCCCAGCCTTAGACAAAACCCACCTCATAAGGTGACTGAAAGATGATATTTTGTAGCACCTGGCAAGGTTGATCTTACGTTACCAGTTCTCTACAAGCAATAATTCGTTCTTAAAACAAATTTGTTCATGCTGAGGTTCAACAGAAGATGGGATAACACGCGTTCTTGGAGAGTGCCAGTGAATAGATACTGTGCTGCGTGGGAGTCGGTCTTTCCCGTTTCATAAGTCGGTCTTTTGCGTTCCGTAAGTTCCCCAAACGGTCATCCGTTTACGACTATCTCTTAAGGGAACTATCGCAAGGAGTGAAGCAAAGCATATCCAATTGCTGTTTAAACCCAGTTATTATCCACAGCTACTAACTCAAAATGATTAGCTATTTACCAACCGCAAATTGCTTTATATTGAAAAAAAAAGTTTGCCATAAAAATTTTCACACTCTGTCACAAAGTCAAAGTTAGCAGCGAATGAGGCAGAAAAGTTTCGCAAAGAAATGCAGTTACTTTCTACGTGCAAGAGCTGAGATTGCGATTATAAATATCCACACGTCGTAACTCATTGAGTATCAAAGTATGTGAAGCACACGCTCACGAACACAAAAACAAAAAATAGCGTAGGTGTTTTTGCGTAGCTGAATTGTGCAATAAATTGGTAACATTAGTTTCATTGCAGCTTAATGGCCTCGTCAATGGCAAAACTTAGCCCATTACAAGGACAATTTTCGTGAAGAAGCAAAGCAGAGAAGCGACGCAAGGTTTGGTACAACTTCAGCAGAAAAAAATGTCGCGAAGTAAGTGAAGAAATGAATTTTTATCGCGGAAGTGCACAAATACACTCCCATAGAAGCATATTTGTATATATAGCACATACTCTGAACAAATATTTGTATGGAATGCCCCAGCCATTGCAATTGGCATAAAGAAATCGTTTGAAACTTTTCAACGGAAAAAAACAGCACTTGAAAAGTTTTAAGAAACCAAGGCGCGCTTTTCACCATTTTTCCATAATTGTTATGATGCACAATCCTATGTGTGTTTGTGATTTTGTATATATATTAATATACATACATATGTGTTAGTTACTGGCAACTTCATGCATAGCTACTCAATATTTCTTATTTTATCAGTTGCTGTTGCGGTCTCACTCTCTAATTATGTCGAACATTTCTCACAAATCACGGATGTAAAAATTCCCTTGAGTTTTGCAATCCTATTCTTCCCTCCTCATCTGCATTCAAGCATCGCCAAGATGACAGACCGATTAGATATTGGGCCTTCGAGAAGTGCGATGATTCAAACACAGGAACAAGGGAAGGTTAGGTAAAGAGCGCATGCATAGGAACTTCGCACACTTCCACTCGGGGACATTTTTGCCCTCAGTGAGTGACGAGTGGCGCCACATTCGTCCAACCAGATTACTACCTAGTAGTCCTCTGATAAACTTACGTAGGAGACAAGGGTACAGCTCAAATCGATGTACTTTTATCTCGTCTTCATCCTAACAGCCTCTGCAGAGCAACCTTTTTGGTATGCGCTATCGTCAGAGCATTGGTGCCATAGCGCTGTGACCTGTGATGGCACCCGTAAGTACTCTCACTGCAGATTGTTTACCTTGAGAAAGAAACTAGTTCGTTTCCTAGCCAAACATGGCCACAGGGACAGCAAGTCCGTTGCATTAATCTTATATTGCTCGACTTTTACCCCAGCGGTACTTTCCGGTAACAAGCACCATAAAGGTACTATCCCGACCATCTCGGGAACGAGTTTGTTATGACCACATGCAACCTTCTAGGCCATACCGCCCTCCCACCCCTAGATTCATCAGCAGTTCGGGGTCGCCAAGCCTCGGCTGTTAATGAAACAGTATTCGCCACGGGTAGGTGAGGTTGATAATTGGGTTGTAGAAGCTATATATTGCGCTGGCAACCCCTTGAATCAGTTCGGTATTTTAGTCGCCTCTTACGACAGGCATACCTACCGCGGGTATATTCTAAGCCCCCTAATCCGCTGGGGCGCCCCAGCGGTAGTCGTACTACGCTGTTTGCCTTACTTATATCCATTTCGGAATCTTTCCTAGCCATCTCATCTGGAAATTTATTCTCTTTTTTCATATCGCTCTGCCTAGAGCCCCGGCCAAGAGACATATTGAGATGCTTATAGACGCCAGCGCGGTAGCACGCTATCCGAATTTATCACGTTGGATTATAATGCTTTAAAGCGGTCTGGCTATCGACAAAGATGTTTACATTTGTGTCCTCTTTGTTATAACTGGACCAGTAGTGGAATTCACTAACTTGTTTAACCACATTTGCCATCGCTTTATTTGCGAATCGATAACTATAACTATTTTGTATCGATATTTGTTCGTCGATGATCAGCTGTATTGTTAAATAAACGGCTAGTAAATAAGCTGCGTTAAAAATCACGAAATTAATATTTTTGACAATTTTAGTTAGAAAATCGGAAATTTAATTAAATGCTTTCAAACACGAAAAGCTGCTTTATTTATAAATCAAATGCCATTTGAGTAGTTGGCGTACTTTTTATCACAAGATGAAGAATTACTAAGTCCATCGCCAGTGGACAAACACCTTCTTAGAGAAGTAGATAACCCATTCCACTTGAATGCAGGGAGTTTCGAAAGTTGCACCGACTAACCCCAGACTTGGCTCATGATATTATTTCTCAATTTGATGGTCAATTAAGGGGTACAAGAATAACTGCGATATCAACAGCATTGTGGATAAAACAAGTGTGATATCTTATCCGTCAACTGCCTGACAGGATGTTCAATATGGCTACTTTTTAGCGTTTTGACGGGGTGTTCAATATGGCGGCGCATAGGGCCGGCTATCTTCAGCGGGTGATAGAAAGAGATACAGAATGAGACAGCGATAGTCAATTACAAATCAGGTGATCCATTCTACTTGTAATTTTGACGTCTATACAGAAGTTATCACACTTGTCTTAGCCACAATGATCAACAGAGAAAAAAAAATTAATACCGCATTTACTTACCTTTTGTTAAAATAGGCAAAAACTTGCACAAATAATGACTTTTAAAAGCAGTTAGTATACGAAATTTATTTATTTTTGGCTTTCCTTTTGTGCTTTTCGAATTTTTTAGGTTTCGTTAAGCTGTGCTGTCACCTTTCTACTATTAAAACGAAATTTAAATGTCATTTATTTCGAGTCGTTAAAACTAAGTTATGAATAGTACAATGGATAAGGCAAGCGACAAAATCGTCAATTAAAAATCTCGACAAATCGCATCGTTATAAGTTAGTGAATTCCACTACAGATCCAGTGTTCTGAGATGATGAAATAAGGTAAATAACATTTTAAATTCAAAAGAAAACTAATTTATTTCTTGTACAAAAGTGTAAGAAAATGAGACCAATGGGAACTCTCGCAAAGGCGCACTAAACTGGCGCTCTCTGTGCATATTACGCGCCGCTCCAGTTTGCAATTGTTATTGTAAAGTGGCTGTTCTCGGGTGTATGTGCGGTTAAATTGTTGCTGCATCTGGTTGGGGATTCGTCAGCCAAAGAAATTGTATTCAGTCGCTTCTTCACTGCGTACAGTGCATTTTCGATAAGTTTTTACTGCCTGCTTAGAAGAGACAAATTGTTAAGTGTTTTTTGTTAGCTGTTGTATGAAAAATTTATATATTTATTAATGGTAAAGTTTTACAAGACGGTGCACCACCTAATTTTTACGAAAATTATGAAAGGTGGTATCAAAGGACGCGTCTCGACCTCCGCTTTTAGAATCCGAAAGCGAAAATTTAAATTTTTATTTCTGTCAAAAGATATAAGCAATAAATCGGTTCAAATTTTCATGTGGTTGTTGTTTTTTGCCAGATTTGTTGTACACACACACACACTAATGCAGAAAGGTGTTCTGCGCACATTTAGTTTTGATCCCCAAACCGGTGTCGGACCCACCCAGGGTATTTTTTTATAAGCGCGGCTGAAGGCCGCCAACGCAGAAAGGTGCTCTATGCAAAAAAAATATGGATCGGGCCCCATATCTCGGATCCTCTCGTGGTCTTTTTACGGTTTTTTGTAAATAACTTTCGACAGAAATAAAATGTTTCGGAGATCTAGACGCGTCTTTTGGTACCACATTTGATAATTTTTGATAAAAATTAGGTGGTTCACCGTCTTGTAAAACGTTACCTTATTAATGTATGCAAATACATACATAATCCTTTAAAGGGCAGAAATTTGTGTATTTTAAAGAAAAAAGTGGAAAAAACAAGGACACTACAAAACACCATCAAATTTATTCTATAATTGGCGAAAGGATTCTTGGAAAAATGCTACTCAACAGGAACAAGTGATGAAAAACTCCGCCCCCTGTGGGAAAAGTACATGTGACCCAAATTTAATTTTTTCTTACGTATTCAATATTTGATAAATTAAGTATAACAATATATACATAGGTATTCACAATAGTATGTACTTGACGTGTTAATCAGTTGGATAAAGTGTATTTAAACAATTTTGGTAATAAGAAGGTACTTCAGCGCCAGCCTTACCCCCGCATAGCACACAACTTTTCATCGTATGATATTTATATTATTTTATGTATAGATATATACAATCGTTTATTTACTAGATATAAATCTACATATTTACACAAGTATATATTTTAAGTATTTTTATGATAGAATTCATTCCATATGTTGCTCGCGCCTGCTTGGCCGTTCCACCAACTTGTCTTTCGCCAGTCAAAAATTCCGAAATTTGTTTTGTAAATGCAAAAGGAGCTGTTGAAGCATTCGAGCAAATGAAATATTCTACCTGAATTTTGCTTATTGAATTTATTTTCGCCAATTTTTTGAATGTGCCAGCTTTAAACTTTTTAAAGATATTTTATTACTTCTAACCTTTGTGTATTCGCTTTATTTTTAATTTTTACCCCATTTACGTTCTGCATATAATTTGCACTTCTCCCTATATATTTCACTGTTATTATCAATCGTTCTGTGGCACCGGTTTGCGCCTTTGCGCCCAACTTCTAAACACACCCGTTCAGTTCGTAAAAGCCCCGACACATAAGCACTTTTTCATATAGATGAGTTTAACACATGCTTATGCATTATGAGTAGATTGCATGTATTTTTATGGAGAATGGTAGAATGAGCGGCACTAGCGCCATCTGATATTGAAAAGTAGCCAACTCCCCAATTTTGTTCCAAGCAAATCATAAGAAGAAGAATTTGACATTTGCTTTGGCTAAGGGTGTTGGCACACTTTGCAAGTGAAATTATTTTTCCCACTGGTTGGTAAATTTTCTAACATTTTTCACAATTAAAAATTGCAATATAACAATCGAATACGACACAAAATATGTTAGCAAGTATTTTTGTTGTATAGGGAGAATAGTCTAAGAGCTGGTAAGCATTTTTGAGCAGGTATTTGAGGCACAATGAAAATTATGTACAACGCTTTTTTAATGGTATCTAAGTATAGAAATGCAGAACTGGCTAAGGGGTGGTGGGGCTGAGCCTGCCCTTGAATTTAACAAAAAAATTAATTTTTGCATTCTAAAAATGTTTTTGAGGCACTTTGTAAATTAGATATGTTAAAATTTAATATTTGAAAAATATAAAAAGAAATAAGCCAGATTATTAGGCTGGGTCTAAAACTTTGCCAGGTCATTGCAAAATAATTTTTTTTTAATTGAAAAAATGTTTTTGAGGCACTTTGAAAATTAGATATGTTAAAATTTAATATTTGAAAAATATAAAAAGAAATAAGCCAGATTATTAGGCTGGGTCTAAAACTTTGCCAGATCATTGCGAAATAATTTTTTTTGTTTAATTGAAAAAATATTCTTGAGGCACTTTGGAAATTAAACATGTTAAAATTTTATATCTGAAAAATATAAAAAGAAATAAGCCAGATTATTAGGTTGGATCTAAAACTTTGCCAGGTCATTGCAAAATATTTTTTTATTTTTAAATTGGAAAAAATATTCTTGAGGCAATTTGAAAATTAAATATGTTAAAATTTAATATTTGAAAAATATAAAAAGAAATAAGCCAGATTATTAATTTGGGTCTAAAACTTTGCCAGGTCATTGCAAAATATTTTTTTATTTTAAATTGGAAAAAATATTCTTGAGGCACTTTGAAAACACTGGTCGACGGCCAAAATTTACCAGAGACGCCGTTATGAAATTCGTATGTAAAACTACCCCCTGATTTCGAAAATCGAGTTCATTTTTGATTCTATGGTACCGTTTTTGAGATATTTGCAATTTACCGTTATTCGAAAAAACCAAAAAGATGGCTCCATTTAATTACGTATATTTCGCGAACGCGTCAAGCAATTGCAAATTGGTTTACAGAATCGGAAAGACAATAAATGCGTCATACATTGTTTTTTTGCTCAACGATATAGTTTTCGAGATGTTAGCTCATCATATCAGATTTTTGTTTTTTTTTATGAAAAATATGAAAAAATTACTTTTGCGAGGGCAGCATTCCAAACCACAACTTTGTTTTCAGATATTTTTGCTTTATATAAAGTTCCGTTTAATTAGAAAAAAGATAAGCTATCACTGAAGAAAATCGATGTAAAACTGCGTAAGTTATAAGCGATCAAATAAAAATACCCAGGTTTGCGCAACTTCAATGTATGTATACATACATATATAAAAGGTATAAAGTGCAAATGGGATATTATCCGGAAACGACAGCACCATAACAATGATAATACTTTTTCTTTAAATAAATCAAATAGTACTTTTAATACTCGAATTGTTTTATAGTAGGTAGAGTGGTTGCATCGAAAGAAGAGTGGTTGGGTTCGAAAGCTGCTGTAGGCATGTAGTTATAAACATGTATTTCCGTCACTTATGGGTAAGTATGCAGGTAGATTTTCAAAATTATAAGACACAGAAAAATTTTAATGCCTACATCTAAAGCAGGTAGTATTTTCTTTTCCCGCTTCGTATAAAAAGGAACCTTTCTGTCTAGGTAAGACTTGATTTTTTAAATTTTATTCTTGTTCCGAGTATAAATATGAGTTAATGCGCCTTGAAATTCATACATCTGCAAGGCTCGCCGGAGGTAGTTCAGTTCATAAGTCAAATTTCAAAACCGTGATTTAGTAAAAAAAATAAAATGAGTAAAAGGACGCAAGAATTTGAGTGTAATAACGATCCAGATATGTTCTGTTTCATGTGTGGCCAATATACTATCATAAGGCGACGACGAGTGTTCTCAGATCATATCAAAACTTTATACTCCAAGTATTTTGGCATTGAGCCTAAAAATGCTGAAAAACCATGGACACCGAAAACTTTGTGTACATCGTGTCGAGTAGAATTGATTCAGTCGGAATCCGGACAACAATAAAATTTGATACACCAATGATATGGAGAGAACCTACTTGCCATTCAATAGAGTGTTATATTTGTCAAACAAAAGTACTTGGCGTTGGAAGATCAAGAAAGTAACCTATGCCAGCGTACCTACAGTGACATTACCAGTACTACATTCAACGGCAGTTGCGGATCCAGTTCCATTGTCAACAGTAATATCTGAGTGCGGGGAATCAAGTTTGTACTGAATTTCGCATGGGAAACGAGAGAAACGTTCTGTCACAAACACAACTTATGATTGGATAAGAGATTTGGAACTATCCAAGGAGAAGGCCGAGATCCACACTTCTCGTATGCAACAATTTAAATTTTGTCATCCGATGTTAAGGTGATATATTGTAGAACTCGTCACGAACCATTTTCCAAACACTATACCAAGAAAGACAGTATATGCTACTGCAACGACATTCCTGGTTTATTCAAAGAGTTTGGTCAAATATGATTCAAAAGGAGTGGCGATTGTTCATAGACAGCAATAACTGAGTTTGAAGGCTGTATTATTGCATATTGGTAACAAAAGCCTTCTATCCCGATCGCACATGCAGTAAATACAAAGGAATCCTACGAGGAAATGCAAAAACTACTCAAATTTATCAAATATGAAGAGCATGATTGGAAAATATGTTCTGATCTCAAAGTCGTTGCAATGCTATGCGGTCTACAAAGTGGCTACACCAAGCACTGCTGCTTCCTCTGCAAGTGGGATAGCCGAGCTCGTAAGGACCACTACGTCAGAAAGGATTGGCCGGAAAGATCGAGTTTACCGTTGGTGTGGATAACATCAAATACACCCCTCTTGTCAAGAAAGAGAAAATCATACTTCCACCCTTACACATCAAGCTCGGTCTCATTAAAAACTTTGTTAGGCTTTGGACAAAGAAGGCGAAGCATTCGACTATTTGAAAACAATTTTTCCAGATATTTCTCAAGCCAAGATAAAGGAAGGTATTTTTGTCGGACCACAAATAAAAAAGTTGATCAACAATAATCAATTCAAAGGACTACTCTCATCAGTTGAGGCAGCAGCGTGGGAATCCTTTGAAAAGGTCGTTGCTTCTTTTCTCGGTAGACACAAAAGCCCTAACTACGAGCAGATAGTGAATGACTTAATCAATAATTATGCGAAAATGGGTAAATATTAAAGGCCTATTAAAATTAATTTCCCAAAATTCTATAACTTGTTTACCTAACTAATATTTTCTTTCCAGGCGTAAATATGTCGTTAAAAATTCACTTTCTGCACTCACATTTGAGCTTTTTTCCGGCAAATCTTGGCGACGAAAGTGACGAACATGGCGAAAGGTTTCATCAGCTAATGAAATTAATTGAAAATCGATATCAAGGATTCTGGGACGTCGCAATGATGGGTGATTACTGCTGGTTTCTCATAAGAGAAACCGATCCTAAACTGAATAAGCGTCAAAGTCGAACACATAATTATTTCGACTACATAGTAAAATAAAATTAAGATAAAGATTGTTAGAATATAGTACAAACATAAATAAATTAAAAAAAAAGTTAAAAATATGGGTAATTTCATTCATAAATTGAACTTTTAACTAAATAGAAACAGAGCATAGCTAGATATTTCACTCTTCTTTATACCATACATACGTTTTGAGGTATACGTTGAAATTGCGCAACCTGGGTATTTTTATTTGATCGCTTATAACTTACGTAGTTTTGCATCGCTTTTCTTCGATGATAGCTTATCTTTTTTCTAATTAAACAGAGCTTTACGTAAATAAAAAATATTTGGAAAAAAAGTTGTGGTTTTGGAATGCTGCCCTCGCAAAAGTAATTTTTTTCATATTTTTTCATAAAAAAAAACAAAGATATGAAATGATAAGCTAATATCTCGAAAACTATCTGGTTGAGCAAAAAACAATGTATGATGCATTTATAGCAAATTTTATCGTCTTTCCGATTCTGTGTTCCATTTTGCAATGCTTAACACCTTCGTGAGATATACGTAATTAAAGGGAGCCATCTTTTTGGTTTTTTCGAATAACGGTAAATTGCAAATATCTCAAAAACGGTACCATAGAATCAAAATGAACTCGATTTTCGAAATCAGGGGGTGGTTTTACATACGAATTTCATAACGGCGTTTCTGTAAAGAGAAAAAGTTGAAATTCGTGGTCCAGTGAAATAAATAAGTTTAAATTTAATATGTGAAAATATATAAAAAGAAGTAAGCCAGATTATTAAGTTGGGTCTAAAACTTTGCCAGGTCATTGCAAAATAATAAATTGGAAAAAATATTCTTGGGCACTTTGAAAATTAAATATGTTAAAATCTAATATTTGAAAAATATAAAAAGAATAAGCCAGAATATTAGGTTGGGTCTAAAACTTTCCCAGGTCCTGCAAAATAAATTTTTTTTAATTGAAAAAATGTTTTTGAGGCACTTTGAAAATTAGATATGTTAAAATTTAATATTTGAAAATATAAAAAGAAATAAGCCAGATTATTAGGCTGGGTTAAAAGTTTGCCAGGTCATTGCAAAAAAAAATAAAACCGTTGAAAATCTTACAGAAAAATCAGGATTATCAAACAGCATTAATAAATCTTGCAGTTGCCCACATATCCGGATCGCAAGAGGAATATTTGAATCTCTAGAAAAATACGTTTGTGAAATTTATGGCTTCCAGAACTGCACAAACATAAATGAAGCAAGGTTTAAAAAATTTGTGTGCTGTTTTCAAAGCCAATAAAAAAGACGAGCCGTTCAAGAAATTATTAAAAAACTGTGACCCTTCTGGATTGCCTCCGTGTAAATCCGAATTATACGAACACCTATTAAGATCACAATACATAACTAGTATTTGGCGTAATGCGTATTTACGTTTTCCTACTTCTTTAACACCAGACAGAAAGGGATGGGAACAGAATGCTGATTCACTGGAATTTCATTGGTTTGATGGAGATTGTGCTCCAAATTCAGTAATTAATGCTATTATAGACGAAGCGAATACTGTCGATGAAAACAGCACAGCAGGTGAGCAGCAAGAATTTTTTTATAACAGAATTTTTACAGTTTATCAGTTAATAATATTAAATATACATTTATTATTATTCACAGATAATTCCGATGACTTCGAAGAAGACGAGTATTTAAGCTGTGACGAACAGAACGATGAAGATACAAATTCAGATTCTGAATAAAAAAATCAATATGTTTTTTACTTTTACAAATACTTAGATTATACATTTTTTCAATAAAAAAAATATATTTTGCAGTGACCTGGGAAAGTTTTAGACACAACCAACATTCTGGCTTATTTCTTTTTATATTTTCAAATATTAAATTTTAACATATTTAATTTTCAAAGTGCCTCAAGAATATTTTTCCAATTTAAAATAAAAAAATATTTTGCAATGACCTGGCAAAGTTTTAGACCCAACCTAATAATCTGGCTTATTTCTTTTTATATTTTTCAACTATTAAATTTTAACACATTTAATTTTCAAAGTGCCTCAAGAATATTTTTTCCAAATTTAAAAATAAAAAATATTTTGCAATGACCTGGCAAAGTTTTAGACCCAACCTAATAATCTGGCTTATTTCTTTTTATATTTTTCAGATATAAAATTTTAACCTATTTAATTTCCAAAGTGCTTCAAGGATATTTTTTCAATTAAAAAAAATTATTTCGCATGACCTGGCAAGTTTTAGACCCAGCCTAATAATCTGGCTTTTTTCTTTTTATATTTTTCAAATATTAAATTTTAAACATATCTAATTTTCAAAGTGCCTCAAAAACATTTTTAGAATGCAAAATTAATTTTTTGTTAAATTCAAGGCAGTCTCAGCCCCGCCACCCCTTAGCCAGTTCTGCATTTCTATATTTAGATACCATTAAAAAAGCGTTGTACATAATTTTCATTGTGCCTCAAATACCTGCTCAAAAATGCTTACCAGCTCTCCTACTAGAATGTTTACAACAGTGCTTCGCGAAATTTTGTATGTGAATGGGCAAGGCGTAATAAACTTCAATTGCCAATCTGAAGTTCCTTCATATTTACAAACGCAACATCTTGGTTGATTGTGGGGATGTTATTGGAATGCATAAGCTTGTGTTAAACGCATCTTTATGAAAAATGTCATTGTGCCGCGGCCTTTAGGACATGTGAAATACATACTTTGTTCCTTTTTAGCAGCAGTGATTAAAAAAAAACAAATTACACCCATGAAGTAAGCGAACATGGAAAGGTCATATACATACATATATATAAGATGAAATCTTTGTACTGTACTGAATTATAAACAAACAAATGAAAAGAAATGAAATGAAATGAAGTATGTATGTACATTAGACTGGGCCGATTTATTAACCGATATCGCGCCATCGATCTTTTGATAGGATTTGGGCTCAGGAAAAAAAGTTCCACTACGTATCCCCAAAAAAATCATTTTCGAGCCTGCGAAAATTAATTTTTTTTACTTTTTCGACTTTGATTTTTAAGGTTTGTTTCATGACCTACTAAATAAATTTTCATTTGATTGTAAAATTATTATTATTTTCAAAAAACTGTTATCGCCAACGTTTTTAGCGGCCATTTTTGGGTCGGACAGGGCATACATATGAAAATTTTTTAGTAGGTCATGAAAAAACCCTTAAAAATCAAAGTCGGAAAAAGTCAAAAAAAATCAAATTTTCACACGCTCGAAAATTATTTTTTTGGGTATGCGTAGTGGAACTTTTTTCCTGAGCCCAAATCCTATCGAAAAATCGATGGCGCGATATCGGTTAACTATCGTCCTTACAAATCGACCCAGCCCAATGTACATATATACATATGTACGTATGTACATGACCGTAACTATCCACTTGGTTGTCCTATTTGTGATACTCAAGTATGAGGAGTATAGAGAACATTTTCTAAGATCTGTGCGGCAGCTTTTCCCTAGTTTACGTTGCATTTTACGAAATCTTTAATCCGCTTATTGCACAAGCGCGGCAGGATTTTTTTTGAAAGTGTTGAAATTGTTACTAATGTGTGGTAAGTGCGATGACAAATGTTGATGGCTATTGAAATGGCACATGGAATAGAAATTGGGTTACCCAAATCACTATCGTATCATTCTTTGATTTAGACGGTTTAGTTTCACTTAGCAAGTGCGCGAAAAGTTTTATTACAAATTTTAATATTTATATGAACAATGGCTTGACGTCCCCGCGGTAAACCGTGTAAAATTGTCCCAACTTTTTAGCCAGTCGAATTTTTTTTTAAGAATGCAAGAATAATTTTCCTAACTGGTCTCTAAGGTGGTTTTCGAAACTTCACATGAAATCGGCTGTGCACCATACAAAAATTTAAATAATTTTTTTCGAAATTATAAAATATGCCTCTTATCTACGGCAAATTTACGGCAAATTCGTGTGCAAGAATTATTTTCCTAGCTGATCGCTAAGGTGGTTTTCTGAGGGTGGCACGCTAACTTCACGTGAAGTTGGCGGTGCACCATAGAAAAAATTTAAATATATTTTTTTCGAATTTATAAAATATGGAAATTAAAAAACAAAAACGTCAAGACACTGACCACCGATTATGCACACTGTCTAGATACATGCAATGATGCAGAAGATGAAACATTTCACATATATGTATGTATAAAATACCCAGCAGAGCAATAAGGGCTGAAAATATGCAATACATAATCAGGCCGTTGCTGTAAAAAATCTGATATTATTATGACGATAAGCCCAGCGGGCTGGGGGCTTAGAAAATATGCACCCAATTTCCAACATTCGCCAACCCTAAACCTCCATCGCTAAAAATATCTATTAGCGTTTTCTTTTCTGAAATAAATTGTTGCCTAAGTAAATGGTAAAGCCTTAATAGAGTTACTCCCAGAAAATATTCAACATTTATAGTGCATGCAAAGAACATAAATGGCTACCCCATGTATTACCTGATTTTCACAAACACGCTGTCAATGATAATAAAAATTCATTAGCAATTATTTCCTTCATTTCAATTTTCTTCGCCTAAAAATATGCGAAGTTACGAAAATAAATTGTCACGATCAGCTAGTTTAGCAGAGTTGCACTGCCACACCGCCATTTTATGCAGGGTAAAAGTGTAACGGCCATCGTGGTGTGATGGTAGCGTGCTCCGCCTACCACACCGTATGCCCTGGGTTCACACCCCGGGCAAAGCAACATCAAAATTTTAGAAATAAGGTTTTTCTATTAGAAGAAATTTTCTAAGCGGGGTCGCCCCTCAGCAGTATTTGGCAAGCGCTCCGAGTGTATTTCTGCCATGAAAAGCTCTCAGTGAAAACTCATCTGCCTTGCAGATGCCGTTCGGAGTCGGCATAAAACATGTAGGTCTCGTCCGGCCAATTTGTTGGGAACATCAAGAGGAGCACGACGCAAATTGGAAGAGAAGCTCGGCCTTAGATCTCTTCGGAGGTTATCGCGCCTTACATTTATTTATTTATATTTGTGCGAAGTGGATTAAAACCCAAACAGCAAAAATTGTATTTTACTCTAAAACAGGATTAATAGGAGTAGTGATTAGCACAATGGGGACTCACGTTCGCATAATTTCACCTATTTGGCTGCATCCGAACTGCGGCCAGCCTCGTCCAATGTCGCACCATAAGGTCAAAAAGTTATTCAATGTAATCCTTCGTTTAAACGTTGTTTTTTCTATAAATGTGTACAAAATTGTTGATTATTGTTTGATTAAAAAAGGTTTAACTGCCGGCTTTCAATTTTTTGTTTTTATTCGGAAACGTTTTATGAGACCGTGCATCATCTAACTGTTATCAAAGGGGATATCAAAAGACGTGTTTCGATCTCCGTTTTTAGGATTCGAAAGCGGAAATTAAAAATTTTATTTCTGTTGAAAAATATTTAAAGAAACCCACAAAATGGCTCCGAGGGGGTCCGAAGTATGAGGCCCGATCCATAATTTTTTTGCACAGAACATCTTTCTTCGTTGGAGGCCTTCGGCCGCGATTTGTAAGAATAACCCTGGGTGGATTCTGCATTAGTGTGTATAAAAAATTCGGCAAAATACAACAACCACATGAAAATTTTAACCGAAATGATATGACAGAAATTAAATTTTTAATTTTTGTTTCGCATTCTAAAACGGAGGTAGAAACGTGTCTTTTGATACCAATTTTGAAAATTTTGTTAAAAATTAGGTGTGAACCGTCTTGTAAAACATTACCTTTTTTTCCAACAACTGCAAAATTTTATGAGACATCTGCTAGTAATCAGTTGTAAGATTTTGACTTCTTTGACAACTACACCAACGCAAGGTTGTAAACGGTAATGCCACAAAAAGTTGCTAGACTAGACAACTCAACCGACATTTTTTTTGACAGGTTGAGTTGTAATCTGTAATACCAAATTGCGAAATTTCAACCCAACCAGAATTGAGTTGTAAACGGTAATAGGGGCATATATCATGAGGATATCGTTGAATCTTAATTTTGTAGCTTTACCATTCTGTAAAAAAAATTAGTTAAAGTTCGTATAGATCTGGTCAGACCTATGCATACGTAAAAGGGTTAAGTCAGTACAGCATGGGTGAAACAACACTAAGGTCAAACCCCTAAAACTCAGTGAGATTATTGCCCAAATTAATTATAAACAATCGAATAGCAGCAAACAAAAAATAAATAGATTTAAGCCGAGACCGGCCTTGGGTGGACAAGATATTTGGTGCTACAGCCGGAAAGTTCAGTATCCATAATTTAATACCTCCCAATTTTTGTTGTAGCGATAAAGACACTCCCCGAAGGCTTTGGGTAGTGTTATCGATGTTGATGGTTATTTGTCGGATATATGTGTATCCAGCACGTTGCGGTAACAAAAACTTTTTATGCCTCGTTCCATACGTTACAGTAAAGTCCACCAAGCTTCTTCTGATCAAATGATCTGTCACTTGGGAAAACCACGGACCTAATCTATGACCAATGATTAATCAATTATAACATGATCGATGTCAGGCAAAACTCAAGGAGCGCTTTTTGCGTTCTCTACGAGGTCCAAATATCGACAGGAACCATCTTCTTGGGCATCATCAACTCAAAAACAATTTTCCCGCATGACAAAATTCGGCGGATGGCACAAGGTTTCAAGACCGATATGTAGAGTATAAATAAATTATGGAGGCAACACTTTTTCTTAGATAATCACCAAAAGAGATGTTGAGGCTGATTTCCCCAACTCCATAATAGCATCGGCCTATAAGAATATGGAAATGGTATCGTTCCGGTTGATAAATAGAACTAAAAAAATAAATGAAAGCCGCGATAACCTCAGAAGAGATTTAAAGCCGAGCTTCTCTTCCAATATGCGTTGTGCTCTTAGGCAGATGAGTTTTCACTGAGAGCTTTTCATGGCAGGAATACATTCGGAGTGCTTTGGAGATAAAGGGTTGGTAAAAGGCGTGAACTATTTTCAAAAGTATGGTCGCACGATCGCATTCCTCCATGCTAATCCATACGAAAAGCGATCACGCAAATCACACCAGTAACCGTCGCAAAAGACAACTTCACCACAACATATTTATGTTGTTGTAGCGATAAGAACACTCCCCGAATGCAGATCCGGTACGTTCCGGTACCAAGCCCGACCATCTCGGGAACGATTTGGTATGACCGTATGTGACTTTCTAGGCCTTTGAAAATATTTGGTATTTTAGTCGTCTCTTACGCCAGGCATACCTGTAGCGGGTATATTTTAACCCCCTAATCCGCTGGGGTACAACATCTTTATCCAGCAACACTATGAAGAACAAACTAAAAATTCAAATTATTATTTTTATCGCCACGTTTCAATTCAAAATTTCAATTTCAAAATTCGAAATAATAATTAAATTTGGTCTCTGGTTAATAATGGAAGTTTTATCTGTCAGATCACAACTAGGTTAAAAAGTGAATGACTCTCGAAAATTCGAGGATTTCAATAATGTTGATACCTTTTGCCCAAAGTTCAGACTTTTCGCTCAATAGCAACTACATTTTTTCTCAAGAAGTCCCAAAAGTAAACTTACGAACATCGGCGTTCACAACCCTGCAAGGTTAAAATTTCACGTCTCAAACATTCCTAGTATGTAAACAGCCCTTACAGCATAATATGCTATGCTTTGCTGCTAGGAAAAGATATGTATACGTCAGAACGCTAACCTATTGCACACCTTTATTGTTTTTTGATAGGTTCCTGAACTGAACCTTGCCGCGCTGGTGTTGGTACTCCCGGTTATTCTTGTAGTTTCCTGCTAATCCTGCTTACCATTGGAAATTTTTTACAATCGATTATTTGTCGAATCGACAAGTCGATTAGTTGAGTATGATTTTTGCATGATTGAATATTGGCTACTGGTATTCCATTTCAACATAGCATACAATCGACTAACCGTGATTATTCGAACACTGACAGTTTTATAAATTAATTTTTTGTCATGAAAATTAAAAAAAATAATTTTTTCTTTAAAATGAGATCCGGAAACGTAGCTGTGTATGGACCTCCTCTTCTAGCTCTGAGGATGCTAAGAAGCAAAGTGCAAAATATGTGAGCTGCAGATGATTTACGATAACTCCACAATGTGTTTACAAATCGCAAAACACATTCAAAATTATAAAAAAACTGTTCGAACAGTCAAATATATCACTAATCCAGTGCAAAGAACTAGTCGATTAGTGTTAATCGATTACTTGTTTAAACAATTTTTCCTAATCGACTAAGAGATTTTTCGAAGAGTCGATTATCAAGAGCTCGCTCTACTTATCGTTCTAAGACATCATTTCGCAGATGGTAAGGTAAAGAAAATTAAGCTATTAAAATTGATTTGAATCGACCTAATCTATTGTATGGCATCTCTTTTCGAAATATTTCACCTATTCTGCGGATTATGTGGCTGTATGTAAACAATCTTGCCAAATAAGTGCTATTATTTTATTTACCTTATTTTATTATTTACTAGTACACCTGGCAGACGTTGTTCTGCCCTAAATTTGGCCCATCTGCATTTTTTAATAAGCTTTTTCCATCTAACTCTGCCCTCCCCCACCCCTCTTCACTTTTTCATGATCCTTTTATTCACTCCTCCTTCCGTCTTTTTCGCTTCATCTGTCTCCATATTCGTCTCATTCTATTTCTTTCGCAGTATCCTTCTAATTCTCTCTTTTCACTTTTCTCAGTTCTAATCCCAGTCCCAGTCCGTCTCTGGTTAACTCCCCGGAAAAAAAGGATCGTAAATATTAATATAGGCAAATTTATATACCAAATTTCAAATTTTGAATTTTTCTAAAAAAAAATCATAACTCAAGAATGGCTAAACCGATTAAGGATTTCAAAATCAACTAACCATCATCTCTCCTTCCTGTATCTTTCCTAAAAGTTTCATGGCAATCTTTCTATCCGTTCTCGAGATCTTGGGAGGGTCCCAAATTATCCCGAAATAGTCTCGGAAAAGTCCAGAAATTACCTGACGGGATCCCGGACAAATCCTGAAAACCAATCTTAAATGATGCCGAAAAAGTCCCGAAATGACCCTTATGGGACCCGGAAAGGATCCCGAAAACTAACCAGAAATGATGCCGGAAAGGTCCTCAAATGATCTCCCAATAGTTCCGAAAAGACCCTGACGGGATCCTGAACGGATCCCGACAACTATCCAGAAATGATACCGAAAGGGCCCGCAAATGATCCCGTATTAGTCGAGAAAAAGACCCGAAATGACCCGACGGGATGCCGGTCGAATCCCAAAAACCATCCAGAAATGATGTCGGAAGGGACCCCAATGATCCCGAAAAAGTCCCGCAATTATTCCGAAGGGATCTGAACGTATACCGAAAATCATCCAGAAGTGATGCCGGAGAGGTCCTCATATGCTCACCTAATAGTCCCAAAATGACCCTGACGGCATCCCGGACAAATCCCGAAATCCATCCAGAAATGATCTTGGGAAGGTCCCAAAATGATCCCGAAATAGTCTCGGAAAAGTCCAGAAATTACCCTGACGGCATCCCGGACAAATCCCGAAATCCATCCAGAAATTACCTGGGAAGGTCCCAAAATGATCCCGAAATAGTCTCGGAAAATTCCAGAAATTATCCTGACGGGTTCCGGACGAATCCTGAAAGCCATCCCTAAATGATCCGAAAGCCCGAAATGACCCTGACGGGATCCCGGATGGATCCCGGAAACCATAAAGAAATGATGCCGGAAGAGCCCCCAAATGATCCCGAAAAGTCCCCAAATGACCCCGACATACTCCAGAAAAGTTCCGAAGTGGCTCCGAGGGAATCAACGACGGATCGCGAAAACTATACAGAAATGATTCCGGAAGGATCCAAAAAACTATCCGGAAAAGTGACAAAAAATCCCGAAATGGCTCCTACGGCATCCCGGACGGATCCGAGAAATGATGCCGGAAGGGTCCCCAAATGATCGCGAAATAGTCCCGAAATGATTCCGGAATAGTCCCGAAAATGTCCCAAAATAACCCCGACGGGATCCCGGACGGATCCCGAAAAACTATACAGAAATGATCCCGGAAGGGTCCCGAAATAGTCCCGAAAAAGTCTCGAAATTACCCCGGCGTAATCCCGGACCGATCCCGAAACCATCAGGAAATTATCCCGGAAGGGTATCGATATGACCCTTACGGGATTACAAATAAGGTGAAGCTAATTATAAAACCATGTTAATAAGGCAGCACGCGCATTGGAGCGAATAAAAAGTTACATAGAAACATACAGGTAAAGCTAATAAAAGCGTGCTAATAAAAACAATTGATGGAGGGCGGATGGCGGAGTAGAGGAGAGGACCACTGATCGTTCCTCCAAAATTGTCTAGATCTCGTTCTGCATGTACCAGATACCAAAAACTATTGATTTAAGAGAAAATTTATATTGAGTTGTAACAATTTATAGATCTTACACCAGAGGGGGAGATAAAGGGGGTGGGCGGAGGGTGTCACTGCTTACTTTGTAAGCCTCGACTTATTTGACCCCTTGAGTCTGTGATATTGGTAAAGGCCAGTATACGTAAAGTTATAATGTGTAAAAATTATTGAAAAATAATTTCTCGAATGTTCGAAAAAAATTTTGCTAGTAGACTACTGTCTGTGTCCCAAATTTCATCAAAATCCGTGTAGCCATTCTGGCGTGATTCAGTCGCAAAGACGAAAAAATATAATAATTAAATTATAACTGTTCCTAGGGGGCGGAGACCACGCCCCTTTTGAAAAATGTATAGCTAGTAGATCCTTCTAGACTATTGGCTATATGTGTACAAAATTTCATCCAAATCGGTCCAGCCGTTCTTGCGTGATTGAGTCACAAAGACAAACGTCTGGACAAACATCCAAACATCCAAACATCCAAACATCTAAACATCCAAACATCCAGACTTTGCCATTTATAATATATATTAGATTAGATTAGATTAGATTATTTTGTTTTACCTTAGTATTTCTTTATAGTACGTAATAAAGTTTATTTATACACATGTAGTAATAGAATCTTAAAATTAAGCGTTCAAGGTCATTGCCTTTAAAAGATCAACAATCATTATCAAAGATTAATTAGCGCGAAAATTGTTTGATTGAAAAATTGTGGGCGAGCGAAAAAATTTATTATTCTAACTACTTGTTAACTGGTTTTATACCGCCGTCATCCTTTTTACAACTTTGCACGCTTTGTCAGCGATTAATCAGCATCAAAACTACTCGTATTACGATTAAACCTCCCTGACCCTGGTTGAGATCAATAGTCGATATATATTGCTTGGTGGTATATGCAATGGCTGTTGGAATGTTACAGATTTAGTTGAACGCTCTGCCGTACGGCACGTCCATGTTGATACGCCTGCGATCTACCGGCGCTACCACAATCTCCTAAATGATCATATCGCCCACATTTTGAGAGCCAACAAAACATACTGATCATGTGTAACAGCAGAACTACCGTGAGTGCGCCGATAATTGTGATAACCACTAAGAGACTGGTACCGGTGCTATGGGATATGCAGGCGAGAAACCGCCTTCGTTGGAAGACCCACCCGAATCGTAATGTATTGAGAGATTCGTATAAGCAATGGGTGCATAGGAACGTGTGGTCTTTGGATGTATATTCACTAGTAGCGTGTGCGTGAACGTGAACGTGAGTGGTGAGTTCGTGGACGATTGTGTCGACGTACCCGCTTTCCGATACCAAAGGCGTAGGCAATACATTGATGAAGCGATAATAGCGTAGGAAAGTGCGCGCCAATTTCCGACCACAGCGGTAATCTGGAAAGTTAAGATCGGTTTTGAAATATGTAACGAGTTTATAATAAATGTGTTGTTTTACTTACAGTCATCCTCTGTGTAAAGTGTTACTGTTTTGCCATCTTTCAAATATATCGCTGAGTCGTTCACAAAAATAACGGCGCGCAGTACCAACTTTTTCCTCATCTGCATTGAACATTGTATTTTCGGCTACATAATCTGGTGCATTGTTGGCAAAGAGACACGGAAACACAAGATGCCGTTCATGCCGATAAACATCTTCATATGAGTTGCCATAAATGAAGCAACCATGTAAACTTTGATTTGTATTTAATCAATAACAAAATCAATTTGATATATTTTCATGAAAAAGATATGAATTTGCAAATGGAAATTTAACAAGTAAGGAAGGTTAAGTTCGGTTGCAACCGAACATTACATACTCAGTTGAGAGCTATAGTGAAACATAAGGGAAAATAATCATGTAGGAAAATGAACCGAGGGTAACCCTGGAATGTGTTTGTATGACATGTGTATCAACTGAAAGGCATTGAAGAGTACTTTATGAGGGTGTGGCCATAGTCCTATAGGTGGACGCCGTTTCGGGATATCGCCCTAAGGTGGACCCGGGGTGATTCTAGAATATGTTTGTACTATATGGGTATCAAATAAAGGTAATAATTAGGGTTTTAAAAGGGAGTGGTGGTAGTTGTATATGTGAAGGCGTTTTCCAGATATCGACCAAAATGTGGACCAGGGTGACCCAGAACTTCATCTGTTGGATACTCCTAATTATTATACTCAGTTGAGCAGAGCTCACAGAGTATATTAACTTTGATTGGATAACGGTTGGTTGTACAGGTATAAAGGAATCGAGATAGATATAGACTTTCCTTCCATATATCAAAATCATCAGTATCGAAAAAAATTTGATTGAGCCATGTCCGTCCGTCCGTCCGTCCGTCTGTCCGTTAACACGATAACTTGAGTAAATTTGAGGTATAT
>JARSSU010033545.1:0-10471 GCA_029619165.1 Eurosta solidaginis
TCGAACACACCCCTTCTACTTACGACGATCGAAATTAATTTCCTCGACACCGATCCCCCGACCCCCGATTGAAATTTCCCGCCGAATCCCGAAACCGATCTTATCCCGCCGGGACGATAGATCTTCGATGCGATCGACTTCTCATTCTATACACCAACCACCGATGAATACCGATATGATCCGGCGATTAGAATTAATCCGACACCCCACCTTCCCGGCGGTCCGCGGCGCGACGAATCCTGATTCGCGCAGATATATCGACAACCCTTCTCGATTGATTATCCGATTCGAACTACTCCTTCTCTTATTATTCGACCTTACCTACCCTTTATATCCGATATTTCGCGATCCGACGCCGAACTCTTTATCCGCCGATTCGATGCCCGAATCGATCCCGATCCTACTTTGAATTCACCGCGGATTTTTTCAAATTTTTTCGATGAGAGATTTTCGACACACTTCCTTCCCGATTTCGAGATCGACACCCCTCCATTCTCCCTCTTCTTACATTCTTCTCCGATATGCGATCGTCGTATATTTGATATGGCGGCGAGTGCCGATCGTTCCGACCGATCCGCGCGAATCGAACCTTTTGATAATTTTTTTCCGGTTCGAACCCGATTAGCGATTCTATCGCGCCCGGCTTCCCTTCTTATTGGCTTTCTTTTTTCTCGTTTGTTCTTTTGTCCGACCCCGCTGCCTTCCGCAGTTTTGTGAATTGTCGTCGTTTTGGAATTGAATGAATCCATGTTGCGTTCCGTTGAATTTTGAATTTTGTCGTGTCGCGTTTGTTTGACTGGTAGGATGAAAATTTACTTAAGAATTTGACCCCGTTTTGGGTTTGGAATTTTGGATGAATAATTGTGTTGAAGGATTTTTTGAATTTTTGTTGTGTAATGTAGGTCCATAAGCGTTTATAATGGTTTGAATGTTTTCTGATTGACATGTGAGGTTGTGTGAATCGTTTGACTTGATTTTGTTTTGAAATATGTTAGGATAGTAGAAGGTCATCTATTGTTCGAAATTAAAGGATGTTTGTTTGTTTGGTGACGTTGAATTTGTGGTTGGAATGTAGGTCATTGTTCGAAAAAAAAAAAACAAATTTTTTCGAAAAAAAATTCGAAGGAAATTCTTGTACATGTATGTTATTTATGTACCTAAGCAAAACTCAAAAAACTCATCAGCAGCTTTCCCCTCACAAATCCCTCCCATAGCCAGGCTTTTAGCTTTCATTTGTTTTGTCTTAATATCATATGTATACCTAAAACCCCATTCTTAGGGGTACCCGGGGGTCCACGTTTGTTTACTGGGGCGGTACCCGGGGGGGGCGCGGGGTTCCACGGGCGTCCACCACGTTTTTGGCTTTCTCTATATCTCGAGACCCTAGTCAACAGTACACCAATAGGTATGAAAACTACCGGTACTAAAGCAACTCATCAACAGCTCAGCTTTCCATCTGATATCCATATTGTATAAACACTGTCTAGGGGTACACCGCGGCCCACGTTTTGGCTCGCTTTCTATATCTCGATCGGATCCTAGTTTACCACCAGGGGTATGAATATATGAAAAATTACCCTCTAACTAAAGCACATCATCACACGCTCTTTCTTGTTATCAATATTCTTAAACACATTCTAGGGACACCCGGTGTCAGCTGCGCGCGTGGGGAGGGCGGTCCATGTTTTGACCTATACCTATCTCGAAGAGCCTAGTCCAACACCCAGTGGGCCTTTACCCGTATTAAAGTGTAACCTTTCATAAACAGCTTCCATTGATACCCATATTGAACAAACACAACCCAGGATTACCCAGGCCACGTCTGATCCGCATATACCCTAGCCAAGAACAGCCAGCAACGGGATAAAAAGTACTGTGTCGTCTCCTGGTTCTAAGCTACCTTTCTCCACCAATTTTCAGCCAAATATGTTCATCTTGTGTTATAAATAGTGTAACTAACACCACTTTCTTTTATATACATATTACATAGTTATCCTAGTCCATATTTTGGTCGATATCTCGCAAACTAACTCGAATATTGAAATGAAATCAATTCTACATTCAAACCCTCGTCGATACCTATCGTTTGATACCCATATATCGCTTGACCACATTTAAGGTACCCTGGTCAACATTATGGTCAATATCTCAAACGTTTCAAAATCTTTGCAGTTATTTAAGCCTATAACCATGGTCGAGCCACCACCAAATCTATGCTCGAAATTTCATCTCAATCGGTTCAGCCGTTCTCGAGCTGTGCGGTCCAGAAAAAACGGGCTTTCAAATATATATTAAATATATTATATAAGTGTAAACACTGGCGGCACCCAACATGTTGGATTCCCACAAGCTGAAGTTTACACGTGCAGCTGTGTCAGCATAATCATTCTTCCCACAATCCCATAGCCACCTGCCGCTGTGTTAGCATAATCATTCTTCCCAAAGTCCCATGGTCCACCTGCAGCTGGTGTCAGCATAATTATTCTTCCCACGTTTGATGGGCCACCTGCAGCTGCGCTAGCATAATTATTGTAAGCAACATAATTGCAACCCAACACCCGCTCAAGGCCAAGTGCATTTCATCATATCTCGCAGTGACAGTATTGCGCAACGTTATCAAACCTATGGGAACCAAGTCAGTACCTATGCACATTGCAGCGGTGTCAGCATATTTTTATTTCACACTGTTGTGGAACTTTTGCATTGCACATGCCAACCAAGTAAGACACCTGCGGGAAGTCAAAGGCCACACTCACACCCAGAAGTCGCATATGTCTGGCTACAGAATGTAGCTGCACGAAATGTTATAAAAGGAAGCAGCAGTCCACGCAGAGGCCAGTTGCGTCGGGGTTCTCCTACTGATTACTTTCATAGTGTATTATTAATTATTGAATAAATAAACATGTCTAAATTTTAACTTGAAAAGCTCTTTATTGTTTTTTGTATCCAGAGCAAGTTGGCCCTTTAATTTTTTTAGTGTAAGGATCAAGGATCCTTTAAGTGGCGCCCGAACAGGAACCGTGAAGCTAGTGTATAAAGTAAAAAGAGGCTGATAGCCCAAAAAATTATGAAAGAAGAAACCGTGCGAAATAAGAAGTGAAAAGAAGCTGATAGCCTAAGAAATTACAAAAGGGAAAAAACCCCTGTATTATAAATTGAAAAGAGGCTGATAGCCTAGAAATTACAAAGGGAAAAAACCCCTGCATTATAAAGTGAAAAGAGGCTGATATCCCAAGAAATTACAAAGGGAAAACCCTCCATCATAAAGTGAAAAGAGGCTGATAGCCCCAAGAAATTACAAAAGGGAAAAACCCTGAGTTATAAAGTAAAATGAGGCCGATAGCTCAAAAATTATAAAAGCAGAAAACACTGTGCTAATGCCAAACCTATACGTAATAGGGGTGTAAGTAGAATCTCTATATAACTCTTAGTATTTTCTTGCAGGACAATGGAATCTCTACAGACCACTGTCACCAATTTAACGGGTGCGGTTAACGCACTCCTGGGACAGGCCAACAGCGTCGATAGGCGGGTATCCGCCTTGGACACTCCGCGATCCCGGCTCGACCTTTTAGAAAGTGCTAGCCAATCATCCGTTCCGGCAGTAGCGGAAGCAGAACCACGAGCTCCTACAACGGAGGTGGATCTTAAAGACATCTCCAGATTACCTGACTATGTGAAAGAATTGCAAACCTTTGACGGCAACTCCGTCCAATATATTTCATGGGTGCACTCTGTTGAGAACATCCTGTCTTACTTCAAGGTGGTAAGAAACAAACCGATATACCGTGCTATTTTACAGCACATTCGCCCAAAGGTACGAGGAGCAGCTGACACTGCCCTGATATCGTACAACATATTCGACACCAACTGGAGTGCCATTCAGGAGTGTCTATCACCACATTATGCGGATAAACGCGACATCCGCACTTTGTCCCGCACAATTGTCCCAAAAAGATTCACGGCTTGATGAATTCTACGCTGCCATGAATCACCAATTCTCCTTAATTATAAACAAGATCAAAACAGAGACGTACTCTGAGGAGACGACAAAAGTCCTCGTAGACACTTACAGGAATCGCGCCTTGGATGTTTTCATCCGCGGCCTGAACGGGGAGCCGGCTAAAATTCTCCTCATACAACGTCCCAAAAATCAACCTGAGGCATATTCAGCATGCCTTGAAATTCAAAACACTAATTTCCGAAACTATACGATTCACAGTGCACGCCACGACAATCGCGTTGTTGCGCCAATGATCGCGATACTAGATCACATGCATGGTTTAGGTGCCACCTCGGCACCAAAAATATCTCCAAGAACAACAGGGCGTCCCCAGGAGCGAAGATTCCCCTTCGAAAAGCGAAATTCAAATGAACATAAATCCCCAAAGCTAGGCTAACCAACTTCTTCACAAACACCCGTTGAAAAGATGGACGTAGACCAGTCCATCCAGAGTAGGCGCGTAAACTATATGAACCAACCAAACCCCTTCAAACGTGATGCTAGGTCGGAAAACACAAAGCAACAGTGGCTTTATCATGTGACTACCGACGACTTGGAGAAAGAAGGTGAACCAGTCCAAGAAGAGGTTTTTTCACCGAACGGCCATATGGCGTACCAAAAATAGAATACCAACTTTCCGACGGCCACACGCTGGACTTTGAGAAATATAAAATACCCCTTAAGGCACGAATATCCAGTGAAGTAAATTATGCAATGTCTAAGGACCTTCCTTTAGAAGAGAAAATAGGGTGCAGATACTCGAACAATATTACTTCCCGGCAATGGCCAGGCAAATCAGGGAATATTCCAATCAATGCGACACCTGCAAACTAAATAAATACGATAGGCATCCATCGAAACCCTTCCTTCAGCCCACACCGATTCCGAACTATCCTTGCGAGATTCTGCATATAGACATCTTCGAGATTAAAAAACAAAAATACCTTAGCGCAATATATAAATTTTCAAAATTCGCTAAGCTATTTGCGATAAAGACAAGTCTTCAATAAATAAAAATAAAAAAAACTCATTGATCTCCTGCACTACTTCTCAGTACCAAAAATATTGGCCATGGACAACGAAATAGGATTTCTAACTCCTCTTGTATTAAACTATGCCCGCTCACTAGGTATAGAAGTCTACCGAACCCCCACACAACGAAGTGAAAGCAGCGGCCAGGTTGAGCGCTTGCACTCAATTTTGATTGAAATATTGCGCTGCATTTCTGTACGAATTTAATCGATTAACTCCGAAGGAACGCGTCTCGATAGCAGGGGACCGGTTCAACAATACCGTTCACTCTGTTATTAAGGGAAAGCCAGCAGACGTATTCCTTAACAGGACTTCTAGAGTCAATTACCCGGATTGGTGGGCTTCAGAGAGAAAACGTATGAAGACATTAAAGCATTATTAGAAGGGGAGCAGGAGGTCAGGAACGCTAGGTTGAACAATAAACGTTCTACCCCACGCACCTTCACTGCAGAAGACAAATTATTTATTGCGAATAAACAGATAAAGGCTAAACAAAAGCCACTGTACAAAGAAGAAACTGTTGCTGTAAACAGAAACGTAACTATTGTTACTGAAAGTGGAAAAAATTCCACAAAACCGACGTAAAAACGTCTGAGATAACATTGGTCAAAAGGCACATCTCATGTTTCGAACCCCTAGTCCCAGGGTTTTGGATGCAAATTATTTTGTAACCGATCCAGTCAGAGGTTGGTTCAATTCTAAATAACTCGTTGGTTCGAAAAATGACGATCGCTGTGGTTCAACTCCACCATAAGGTCATTGCTTTAATTGATGTGAAGCTACTCGTGCCCGAGTAGGCCATTTGCAATTATCAACGCTTATGGTTAAAGGGATGATCACCACGACTCTTTCGTCAGGTTAGAAATCTCATATATTCCGATGCAAAATAAAACTTTTTTTTACAATGCACGCACTGCTAAAAACAAAAAAAAACAAAAATAAAAAACAATTTTACAGTCATTGTGCTGGTAAATAAACCCGCATAAAGCGACAATACGTAAAACGCATAAAAGCGTTCATTAAAATAAAAGAATAAATATAAAAAACTGGGAAATGGCATCCCCACTAAAAAAAAAGAAAAAAAGAAAAAACAAAAAAGAAAAGAGAAACAACTAACCTAGCACTAAACAACTAATATACTAATAACTAACACCAAACAAAGAGCGAAGTCATTTCGTTACACTGCTCCCACACACAGAAACAAAAAAACCCTTAAAAACAAAATCAAAATCTAATTGTTCTTTCCAACTACTAATACCAACTTTCCTTTCCAATTCTTCTACCCGCGCAACTCAACTAGTATAAAAATCATAGAATCATAATTTTACATAGCTTTAAGTGATTCACTGTATGAATGAATGAATGTGGAAAATCCTAGATTAGAAAATTAATATTAGAATTAAAATACACGTAAGGGGATACGGGAAGAGTACTAACAAATTAGCTTAATTATTTGTCTACTTCATAGCATCTGCCTCTGCGCAACTGTATATTCGTATGATATATTCAAGATAAACTCTCCATTAGCTACCGTACGAGATGGATACGCATGGATCATTGATGAGCACTTCAAACTTATTTATACCATTGACCTGCAGCGATATGACTTGGCAACAACCAGACTAGAGCAAACACTAGAAACATTTAATGAAACAACATCATCGACAGAGGTACTATCATTCCAATTAAACAGAATCCACACACACCCGAGCGAACTAAGAGGACATAAATCCGAAAGAGCAAGACGATCAATTAACTGGATTGGGTCTGCCTGGAAGTGGATCGCTGGCACACCTGATGCCATCGGCAAAAAACATGTAGGTCTCGTCCGGCCAATTTGTAGCGATAATCAAGAGGAGCACGAAGCAAATTGGAAGAGAAGTTCGCGCCTAGATCTCTTGGGAGGTGATTGCGCTTTACATTTATTTTTTTATTTTTTAATAAAAGTTTGTGACTTTTACGAGTTGTTGGCTATGTTTACTGAACTCATACTGCCAAGATACATACGAGCAGCTATACGTTCACGGATCACGTAATACCACTTTTAAGAGACGATCCCTAATCCGGGCCGTAATTTTTGCACGTACGTGCACAAATGAATTAGTGACTTTGTTTGGTAAATCTCTAATTTTCTAATTTCAACTATGCTATGTATGAAAGCTAAGGAAAATTTATTTATATTTAGGTGTTTCGCCTTCCCTTGTGAACAGTGTTCTAAACCCACTGTTTTGGCTAGCTGAATTAATGTCAAGTTCTTCCATAATCGTCGAAAATCCAAATATTTCGTGGTGTGGAAGTTACTCCAAACATAACTTAATATCCACTAATGTGACTGAGGTGCAAGAATCTTACCATATTATTAGCATATTAAGTCTCGGCCTTCTTCAAATCAATAGTTTCTTGATCTCGTCTTCTTCATTAGGAAAAATTTTTTTAAAGCTGGCCAGCTTACTCGTAAATAATTTTTTAGTATAACTCACATAGTTACCTCTTTAAGAGACTGTCAAATACATATTAGCATTTTACCTATATCTTGCTTTAAAATAACTTCTACACTTTGCAAAAAATTTCAAATTTAAAATGGTGCTATCATTTCTGCTATTGGTCTTAACTTCTGAAGCATTTTAACCGTTTTTGTTTTAAATAAAACGTAGCACTCTGTATTTTAAGAGCAAGCTTTTAAATATTTGTAGAGCTACTATTTTTAACACTTAGCAGTTTCTTCTGCAAATTTGCGAAAAAAAAATTATGGCTTCAATCGCTTCCAAAATTTTTTTACATTAATTTAAAAAATACAACGATTTTTACCTCTTATGCTATAAAAGCATATATGCATATATGTAATACTCCTATATTGATAGAAAAGGCTAGCTACATTCCCGACATATTGCTTTTTGAATGTTTTTGATTTTGTATTCAATAATCGAATGTACCTAAATTTAAATTTTTTCTTGTCACACTTATGCTGCTACAGTCACAAAAATATTATATAGTCTTGTTTTGATTTCGAATTCAAAACACATTGCGAGCATTTTCTATTAGCAATATAGAAGTATTACATATTATATATATGGCTCTAAAAAGGATAAAGGTGGGGTCCGCACCACGGCCCCTGGGTTCCCTGTAAGTAAATAAAACAACAGATTTCAAGTTTCTTAATAGTATAATTACCATGAGTAGTCCAGCGTAACCAAAAACAGATGACAATCTCAAACAACTAATGCTAAAACTAAACTAAAATTTTCATTGACTTAATTATTAATTGCTGGCGAGGCGCTTCCCATGAATTGCAATTTCGTTACCTGAAGCAATATATTGCTTGCAGCGCAGATCGTTAACTTGAAGAAATTCGATATTGCTTACAGCGCAGATTGTTTATCTGTGCTGGCTAAGCGCGCATGTGGGAAAGTGCGTCGTCAGCTTATTCTCACTAATAAGCATATTAACCCTCGTCTTAACTACCCTCCCTTTAAATATCTGCGTCCCGCGGATGATCTGATTTCTGATGGGGATCTGTGACATGGGGCGTTGGTAGATCCTGATTTGTGGTTTGGTTTAGTCCAGGAAAGTTGATTGTTGTCATAAGTTTCTTCCAGATCATGTAGCAAACGGCTGCCAGGATTGTTAAGGCAATAGCGTCAAATATTAACGAGTAGCGGAAGTGATTTCCAAGGGGCTTAAGCTGATGGATATTTTTCATGCTGGGCTCGTGGATGTAGTCCAGATTTAGTATTAGACCTACGTTCGTAACATTTACTAGAGCTGGAGGCAGGCCTTGCGATGTGCGTGCTGATCGGCTGGCTGCTGAGGAAGATTGCGTATATTCCGTTAAGTTGTCTCGAGAAATTTTTTCCTTGTATAAGTTAACCCGTTGTGGGTTTAAAACTTAAAAAAAAATATTTATGTATATTTTAAGCTAGGCAGATCTATTGTGTTGGGTGCAAATAAAACAAAGATTATTCCACCTTTCAGCTCGACGTTTCGCCAATTTTCCTTGGCATCTTCAGGAGCGTGACACTGTATTTATTTAATAAAACAAAAAACAACAAAGAACACAATCAGATACATATAAAAAATGTTTTTAAAATATTGCAATTAAATATTGTTTGTACAAGAAGTATTTTCTTACTTACAAAATTGGAATTAAACGAAACACATAATTTTCACTAAAACATTTAAACATTTAAAAACATTTTAATATTAAAAAATTGTGTAAAGTTAATTGAATGGAAAAATCGATACCACCTACATGCGGTAAACTTGTCATACTAAAAACTAAATTACAAACATAATAGGTACGCGGCGGCGATATTGTCTGTATCTTCTTTGTTGTTTATTGTGTTTCCTCTTTTTTGCAAAATTTTTAGGATTTCTAAGGTGCAACGCGCTTTTTCTCTCCTTTCGGTGTCTATTATTTTTATGTTTTCAAAATCAGCTGTGTGCTTATTTTCTATTGCATGCTGTGCCAAAGCTGTGCTTTGTTTTTGTTTACGTATATCGGATTCGTGCTAAGCTACTCGCGTGCCGAGCGCCCGCTTTGTGGTCCCAATATACACCTTATTGCAGCTATCTTCTTCATTCCCTTTACATTTAATTTCGTAAACTACATTGCTACGTTGTTGGAGATCTATGGGTGTTTTTGTTTTTGTAAAGCACGTTGCCAAAGTGCAGTTCGACCTGTATGCTAGTTTAGTGTTTGTGTTTGATGTTTTTGTCAAATCATGTGTGAAATTTTCTGTGAGCCTAGGAATGTAAGTGACACTGAAGTATCGCTTTGTCTGGTTATTTGTATCTGAAGACTGTGTTTTTTGGGTTATATTTTCTATTTCCATTTGTTTCTGATATATTAAATTTGATATGATATGGTCCGGATAATTATTCTTTTTAAGCGTCAATTAAATTTTCCTAATATTTGTGTCATGAAAACTTTGATGGCTGATAGATAGTATTTTGTCTATAAAGTTCTTCGCCGTATTTATTTTGTATTTGAAAGGCTGTGAAGATATAAAGTTTATGAGGCGCCCAGAAGAGGTTGGTTTCGAGTACCAATCCAATATTAGTTTATTATTGAGCCTGTGTATACGTGTGTCTAGAAAGGGGATGTTGTTGTTTTCTTCTTTTTCGATCGTAAACTTTAGTCGATTATGGTATTTATTTAAAACATCTAATATTGTATTTGTGTATTTTCTTGGGATGATGGCGAAAATATCATCTACATATTTGACTAGGAACTTTATTTGTATGTTGTGTTGTTTTTGTAATTCAATAAAAGTGTGTGAAAGCGCGTCGTCCATTATTATATCGGCAATGGTTGGGGAAAGGGGGTTGCCCATAGGCATTCCATATGTTTGTGTATATATGTTGTTGTTGTGCACGAAGTAATTGTTGTCTTTTAAGCAGAACTCTAAAATCGGAAGGAAATTATATATATTAAAA